>KN549201.1:695432-705816 GCA_000797555.1 Oesophagostomum dentatum | reverse complement strand
TAAGCACAAGCAGATAGCAGAGGCTATGGAAACGATAGAGGTAGCACTGCAACTGTCTCAGCTGACGTGTCAGGTGAAGGAAACAACTGAGATTTTTACTTTCCTCAAGGTCAGAGACTGCTGGCGTATCTTAAGGATATTGGTTAAATAGGAATAAGTGTTACCAGCTACTGCTGGCTCTGTGCGGAAAGCTGTGTGATACTGAAAGGCCGGTGTCCGAATTAGCGAGCTGCGCATCTCCAGTAGCAAAACAAGTAACTCACTTAGATAAGTAAGCCTGCGTCCTACTTTTCTACATTCTGCCCTTGTGCCTGCTTGGTATCTGGCAAAACTTCTGAGAAACTCTCGTCTTCCATTCCAAGAGTTTTTGTGTTACCAAATTTTTACTTCGGTTCCGTAAAGTAGACCATTCTCGTACAGCTATTCTCGCACTATTCTCATTGTCAACTGCTAAGCGAAAGACTCGACATCGTCCCATGGGTACAAGTATATTACGTGGTATTTATTTTCAGGTTCTCTTCTTATTTGATAAACTTCTCTTCCTTCTACAGCGCCTCTTCTTCCTCCATAAAGTTCTCGCTAACATATCCTCCAAGATTTTATTCCTAGTAACTAATAGTAAAAAAGAAGAACTTCCAACGACGTTAGGGTGGTGAAGGTAGGGTCAACGAAAAATCGTGATTTTGTGATGTGTGTGCTACACCCCTCAAATACACCATGAGTACAGAAGGATTTGCGACAATCTGTCGTTGTTCGACCAAAATCCGTCCGTGATTAGCGGTTGCTGTGAAAATTCCGGCCTTCTTTTTTTTTAACCAGATTGTTGCGTCAGTGACCATAAATTTGAGCAAAATTGTAGGATAAAATGAGCCGCTGGAGCAGCAAAAACGTACCCTATACATTCTCTGGCTTATTTCGATCGTTTTAAAAAAATTCGCAGTGATCTGACAAAAAACGATGGTATGAGCACTAGTTTTTTCTAGTTCAATAAGGGTCATTTGTTTAGAGCACCTTCTGATTAGAACGGTGTTTTGGAAGAATGGCGAAGGTTAGTGAGTGGACATCCTTTCAAATAGATGTCCTTTCGCATTAGGGGATCGTTTGATGAGAAGAATGTAAACACCTAAATCTAGGTTCACCTTTCCATGAATGCGGCCTTTAATGAAAGATGTATAGGCGCGCGATAGCTCCAACATGGAAAACGCACGAAATTGCGCAAGGAACGATATTTGTGAACAGCGGGACAGTTGTATGAAGGAAAATAGGAGAAAAAGGTCGGATTTGCCAGGAAGACGCGAAAACAACGATGACATATTCGAGCAGTGCACAGTCAGGAGATATTAAAAAAAAGTTCATACTATCAAGACATACGTAAGAGTGGGCTTGTGTGAGAGTTACTGTAGCAAAGTGAACAACCTCCCGTGTGCGAGCACTAACTGGTTTCGATCGTTTATTCTATATTCCCTATCGAGAAATAACAGAACGAGCACTTGCTCTGTACTGCTTTGACAAAACAGAACTGAATGAACACGAAGCTATTTTTATTTTTACGTCTGCTAGCCGTGAGTAGAGAGACAATTTAATTGGCTTTCTATATAGCAGGCTGTGGAAGCTCACTTGGGTAATATTGCACAAAATCGGACACATATACTAGAAAATAGCGCTGGCGATTAGCCCCTTTCAAAAAAGTACAACGGGCAATAACATGAAGAGAGCACCGTGTCCTCCATTCACGTCACATTATTTATCCGTCATGAGGCACCTATGAAGGACAAGATGTTTGATCAAACGATTAGTAAAGTCTTCTGAAGTGTTTTCGTTTAGCAATTCAAACGTTGAATGGAAAAATGTTCTAGAACAGCAAGAGAGAATAAATCAGGTGACGGAGCTCGTAATTCTTCGAAGTTCAGTAGTCGGGAACATGCGCAGGGGAAAGGCGGATTCTCCGAAGGGCTACCACCACACATTTAAGTAGAACAAGATTATTTCAAATTCCCATGCATCATTTTTACTCCAATGGTCTTGCTAGAGTACGATCAAGATAGCGCTTCACCGTTGCGCATCTACTATTGGGAAAAAATCCAGCATAACTTGGGCTAGTATTTAACCATTTTAACAGCAGGGGAACACTGCACCAATGCGTGAGGAGCAACGAAATCAACTAGAATCAAACGACGTATATATTTCAACTCTGCATGGATTGCTGTCGCCATTCCTAACTCTGAACATTTTTCGAAGAACTTCAAAAATGGTTGTTTTAGTAAGAAACTCGTCACTTGGTGCGGTCCTCCACGCTCAGCAGTGGCACACAGTGCGTACAACCACAATTACTTTTTTGCATTATTAGAAGTAGTTTGCGATTAATTTTGTTTGCAAACATACTCACAGATGCGCTAAATCTCGACGATTATGCGACCAAAAATAATCCTTCGTTTCAATTTCTCCATCTTCGCTTATGAAAAATTTGCTGCTGCCGGAAAAAGTGGGAATTTGTTCAATAGGCAACCAGCCGAAGCAGTCTTTTTTCGAACGCGAAAAGGTAGAAATTCAAACGAAGGGAACCACTGTGCCAGGTCCATATATGTATCATTCCACATAGTCCGCTGCACTTGCTTGGATACCGCGCTCTTCCTTGTTCCTGAAAATTCCACTTTGCTTTCTGAGGCAGCGCGCTCCAGCCACAATTTCTAGGCGCGGGCTAATGGAACGCGTCCGCACCTGCGCGGTCAAGTTGAGAGGACTGATTCAGTACTTTTGAACCTGTTTATCCAATTCGAGCTGCGCCGTGGCTTCGCTGTCTCCACTATCCAAAAAATGAGTACCTAGTTTCCCTCTTATCCCATTCAGTGCTCGGAAATGGCGCAAAAGTGGCCACTCAAATGCGCTATTTTTTATAGACTTGAAACACTGATTAAAATTACTATATTTCAAGAGCTTTCGCCCTAGTCCCCTCATTGTCAGCAACGGAAGCCTAGCTGGTAAGCTGCACTGATAATAATGGGTTAATGAAGCAATAGCCAGATGAAACTAGTTCAGATATTTTTGTGAAAATAGAAACACAGTGCAGTGTTGAATCAAAGCGGTAGTGGTGTTTTGGTGTGAGAGAAACACTTCTCACACTACTCTTTTCTGAAAAATTGCTTTCGGCAACACTTCATGACAGATTTAACTGTGTTAAGTCTCCATAGCTTGAAGAGGACGATAGAATGAAGGTACACCGAAATGATTGCTAATGAAGGACCTCGAGAACTTATTCTTGAATTTTGACGCTGAAATAAGGGTTAGATTAGAATAAACTCAGTGTGAGGACAAACGTTGTAATCAGCAGAACACTATTTCCAGTAAGCGTAAAAACCTAAATCCAAGTCAAATAGTGCGGTTTGCGAATGAAATGAAACTAATGAGACCCTTTCGAACTGAACATTTTGCCGCATGCGAAGTAGTAGCTTCAGGCGGCGGATTTTCATCAAGCTCTTAATTTGAATTTTATCCATGAGACGTTAGTGGGGAGGCCCAGACTCCTCTTAGTCTCCTAAAAATCAGTGGATGTCGGCATTTGAAGAAATGATGATGCAGCTCAACGCTGAGTAATGTAACTTAAAGGCAGCATCATGCTCGGAACTCCTTCTGAGTCCTTGACGGATTCTGAAAGAGGAACTCAAAAATGGGATGAGATCCAAATTTCTCGGCTCAAAAGTTGCTCCTGGCCGAGAAAACTGTTGTAAAAAACTCGTCCGCGATTTAATGGACGAGTCTTCTATTTCGTCGAGCGCTTTCTGGAGTCGCATATGGCCTCAGGTGTGAGGATATAGAAGGGTCTTACAATCCTACACATACCCATGGTTGTAGCGCTTTAACTCTTCTGCAAATCTAGACTTCTCGTCCGCGACATCACGGACGAGTTTTATAGAGCAATTTTCTTAGGAATGATTTTTGAGCGGAGATTTTTGAACCACAACCGATTTTTGAGGCCCTCTTTCAGAATCCAGCAAGAGCTCAGTAGGCGTTCCGAACGTGGATGCTGCCTTTAAGAGTTTAAAAGTCACGAGGAGAGAGTGTTATGCTTAAGAGTACACTGAAGTTCATCAGGATCCCCCAAATCTCTGTAAGTGCTCATGTTTGTTGTATGCTTGTCTACCAAACCAAATTCTGCGTAAGGTTACTGCACGTTTGCCTCCAAATGAAAGAAATGAAAAAGGGGTTTCTATACCCCTGAGTCTCCTGAAGGCACTGAAGTCTGAGTGGTCCTCTCAAAAGCGTACTTTCCTTTCACTCAATCGTTTCTTGAAAGCGATAGTACAGATTTGCGGTTTTTACAAATTGTAGTTCTTCTGCTGATTACAGGCACGGCGATAGGTTTGCTATTCTATTTGTTTCGCAGTCTGATGTGAAGTAGCTTTAGTGTTTTTTGCTAAGCAAAGGATGAACCTATCGAACTGTCACCTAAAGCTTAGTATGTCACGAAAATTACATGCGTATTTTAATTTTTCTTCAGTGATGCTGATTTCAGCATAAATGTCTTTGTCTTCTTTACCTACTTTTTCAGTTCCACTATATTTGCTGGTACTACTCTAACAGCAATTTGGTCTATTTCGAGAGCCGTAACATTAGTCGAGCAAATAAGAACTGCAAATTATCCTCAACTCCTCGCCTTCTTCTGCTGTAGCAGGTGACAGAAGAAGGCCAGGAGTTGAGCGTAACTGAGGGTAGCTATCTATACGTGGCCTTCATTTGTTTATGTGCTATTTGATGTGAATGAACTTTTTTTCGTGCAGAAGTGATTTTTTTCTGCGGACTTTTCTAAGAAATTGTGAAGCCTTTCATATCATCTGACGAAGAAACGCAAGCAAGGCCGTTTTCGCACCTCCCGATCTCACTGCGGTGCCTATTAGCTCAAAAGCTGTTTTTGTCAATTAGCTTGGCAGTTTTGCTTCGAGCAAGCTGTACAAAAATATCATCTGCTGCCGACTTAACGCTGACAACTTTGCCTGTCTAGACGACTATTTGGGTAGTATATTTGCCTTTTCTCAATCTTCATAGGGCTATTTCGTCCACACAGTTAAAAAAACATGCAGCTTAACGGGACGAATTCTCTGTGCAAAATGAGTCGAAGTAGTCAAACAAGTTGACATGAGAATTACTGGTGCTGATGTCATGCTCCACATGGAGTATAGCGTGAGTATACACTGCCAGTTCAATGATGAGCAAATGGGTTGTTACAGCGATCGGTCTTTTCGCCTATACAACCTCTATAATCGATAATGGTCAACGTCGAAATAAACCGATGACGGCTCCGAATCGTAAGAAATCAAAAGTTCTCTACTCACTTTTTCTAGCTTTTTAGCTGTGTCGTTTTTGCGGCCATTTCTTTTGATTGCACTGCTCGTTTTCCCTTTCTGTTCCTAGCAACGAGGTTTAGTTGTTAAAATTTCGCTGCATTTTCCAGTGACTACGATGATAAAGAGATACGTAAACATGCGAATATATCATAGAAATGCCTTTATCGAGAAACTTGAATCACTTGCAAAAGATTTTCGCCCTTTCTTCATTGATAGCAATTAACAAGTGATTGCTGCCAGCACTGACATGTTCCGCGATCACTCTCTGCGACGAGCAGGTTAACGATTAGTAGAAAAGGCATATTAGCTGTGGAGCACTGTCCTACTACTCAGAACCTCGTACGGGGGCCAGCGGAAAGGTTAAAATGACAAGTTTTTGAAATATTGACACGTCTGGAATATCTTTAGAACCGACAATTCAAGTCTGTCTTGGACATGTGTTTATTTCGTATATGAACATGAGGGTGAGACTGTCCCAAGCCTAAAGCAAGGTCTAAAAATCTCTGTTTTTGTCGGTTTTATCCCTAACCTTTCTCATCATCGCTGTAAACGATTCATGCCTACGGTACTAGCTTGTCTTGGAAAAGAGCATTAGCTAGAAAAGTGTTATTATGGAGCTCCAGCCTTCAAATACGATTTAGACAGTTCAGGCTTCTGCAGAAGACTCGTAACCTCCAAATAACTGAATCGCGCTGTCTTTTCAGAAATTGTTTTTAGATGTTTCTAGTAAGGTTGCTTCCCGTCTCAGCAAGCTTTACTAAAACTTGAAAATCTAAGCAAGCTGTCCGCGGCTGACATCCACGGTTGTCTATGCCGAGCAAACAAAGAGCGTAGTTTTTATGCTTGCACAAGTTACCTAACAAGCACTAAAATAGCTCCCTGGAATTCCGGCTAAATTATCAAGACGTACCTATGTATGAGGAGCCGCATGATCCGCCATGCCAGTTTAAGTGCTAGGATTATGTTTTAAACCACCGAGATGCACTGCTGATAGACTAGGAAGTCTTATGCCACAAATGGTATCAATGCTGAAATAAGCTACTCAAATAAGGTGTGAGTCCATGTATAAACCGACACACAGTCAAGTTCCCACAAATATGTAGTGTTTTCAATCCTTTAGGCGAATACTCACTTGTGCGGAAGATAACTTTGACAGCGAACTTCTCTACAGCAGAAAAAATTGTTTAAGCACTCACATATTTGGAATACGTCGAAGACTTTGCTAGAATAGACTTTTGTACAAGACAGTCTAAACGAGTAAGAACTGTCTTTGCCATTTTTTTCCACGAATTATTCACCAACGCGTTTCTGCGCTAAGAAGGTTCTGTGGGCGTCCTATTCTAGAGGTGTGACTAGAGTGCCGTGGATAAAAGCACGTCCTGTTTTAGGAATTCTTGCTAAATCATGGAAGTTTTATCCCGCTCCTACATTCAAAATAGGAATAGCACCGTCTAAAGATCCGACATATCGTTTTCCAAGATAGCATACACGGTAATGACCAAGCACTTTTCTCAGCACTTGTAGCGAGAATAAAGTCAGTGCATTTTTAATTCTCTCTTTATCGTGTTTTTTCTCACTATGTTGTTATGAAAGAACACAAACTGGTTACAAAATCTGGCAATGGATCCAGTTACTCACGGAGGAGGCAAACTGCAGTTATCTACAAAGTTATCTACAAACGAAGTTGCAGCAGATACACAACAACACGTAGAACAGCTCGATACGAATTTTCGACATCTACTGCTGCAAAATAAGCGACGGGCTTCAAGCTCAGGAGCCAGAAATAGATCTCTCATCAGCGAGCCGACAAATAAAATAGGCGAGCAGTTTCTGATGCAAGATAATGGCTTACTGACGCTTATGGGATTAGGCGCAACAGAAAAACATACAATCTAAAAATATTTGCTCCCATAGAAGTTTTGAAAAAAAGGTACTGATTCACGTCTCCAGACAGAAGAAGCCTGATTAGGCAGAACGAACCAATAGTTAAGACGAGGAAGTAGTGTCTAGCTGTGGGTTGTGACGTATGCACAGGAACGAGAATGATATGAGCAAGGCGTTGCATTAAACGTAGTTTGGAGCAATCTTTGTGGTTTCACAAACCAGTAATTTTTGAGATAGCTAGGATGTGAGAAGACATGACCGGAGGGTTACACACAGTAGAAAGAATAGTAGAAATACGTATATAAGCTAAGAGACGAAGGCAAGGCAAATGTGCATCATATGGAAGACTGCCGCTAAAGCGAAAGGGAGTGACAAAATTGAGGACCCGCGGAATAAGAGAGCACCTTTGATAGAAAGCTTCATAACACTGAATAAGCGGGTTTTCCGGCACATAGAGACTGTTGTTAGAAACTCGACAATTGCTACAATTCAGTCACAGACAGTCAGCAGTCAGCAGACAGTCAGATTTTTTTCTCACAGAAATTATTTTCTCCTTGAAATAACAACTGTCTGTCTGAGCATGAAATTTATGAGTCGAGCGTGAGAACATGTACCCATGTTGTTTCCAACAATCACTTGGCCGTTGTTTTGCCTCTTCTCCCTGTTTTCGCCATCTTTGACTCACTAATTTGAGTTTAAAATGGTAACATACCGCCTGAACAGTGGCAATTACAGAAGAAACCGAAAAAAGAAAATGTTTGGAAGAAAAGCCGTAGTGTATTGTATTCCTGCAGTACTTAACGACGAATACTGAGGCTACATACTTATCTCGTTGGACGTCACCCAAGGATCGTTTACTACAGCAGGCGACGGCGACGACAACGGCGACAATTGGTATCAAGTTCGAGAATTTTCACTCTACGGGGCACTGCAGACATTGCGCTTAGGTGTGGTGCGTTCCAAAATGACCAACTAGATTAGAGCACTCCGCTTAGAAATTTGTCCTTAACGAATCCCGCTTTTAATTACTCCCTCAAAAATATTATCTTCGGATCCCCCACGTACATTAATCTACAAAACTTCTGCAATTTTTGTCACACACAGGTTTTAGAGGTGATTTTACATCTGTCTCGACAATATGCAAAAAGCAATAACAAGAGTAATAGAAGAACGTGCCAAATTTTACTGAAGGAAAATGATATCAGTACTATTTGGGAAACTACTGCAACGGGAAGGCCGACGAGGGCATTTCAGTCATGTTGGCAGAAGTTGCTGCTGTCTAGCGGAATAAGGCTGGAGCTCCTTAAAGTTTCCTATTTATACCATCACGTTATCTAGAAAGCGCAACTAATAAACTGGGTTATCTCTTGCCACTTCAGTTAAGGTAACTATCGGTCAACTTCCTGCGTCATTGGCTTCATATATATTTTGTACGCATAAAAAAAGCAGCACAAAGAATATGAAAGCCCTAGCTTTTTTGTCATGAGTTTAAGCAACTTGTTTCTCATATTACTTTATTATTACTTCTCATCTATTCATTGGGTTATCCCTCAATTCTTCAGAGCGAAGTTCTTCCGATTTTATGCAACACAATAAAGCTTAGGAAATACCCTACATCATTTCTATGCCAGGGTTCCTTTGTTTATAAAAACCTCCAAAATCACAGCTCGCAATGCAACGAAAAATCAGGGAAAAACGGAAACTTCTTTGCGAGGTCAAATCGCTGAGCACCAAGAGTGGGTAGAAACATGCTGAAATCCATGCTGCCCTACTTTCGCTAAAAATTTATGAAAGATATGGAAGTGTTCAAACTTATAAGTGTCTGGCGCTCGTAACATCGAGCAACATCAATCGAAGAAGGAAGATGACCCAATGACAGCCGTCATAGGGGTTGCGGAATATCCTGATGTCGGTAGTTCAAATTGCAGCCGCTATCGAATGCTACTGGAAAAATAGAAATCGGAGTCTAGATCGGTGAAATTTATGTAAACTGGGCTGGCTTTTAAAAAAGTTTTTGGGTGCACTTTCACGGAGTTCTGCTCTAAAATCTGAGAAAGAAGATCAAGAAATTGTGGTTTTCCATCACAGTCGTGGGCCCTTCTCCCTTCCGTCCCCAAGTGTTCCAGCTTACTTTTAAGGGAGAATTTCGGCACAAACAGGATAATTACTGGTTGTGATATTTATGGAATTGGAGATTTCCTGATTCTAATGGCGAGTTGAATTTCTTCGACAACACCTTGCAAAATAGTTTTCAGACTTATTATTAGAAATACTGCAAGACTTGCAGGACGACCAATATTATCACATTTTTCGGTAATTTTGATGGCTATGTCTTACACGATTGAGGTTATGTAATAAGTAAGCAGTAATACGCATACTCTCTGAGACCTGAAGTAAATATGGGTAGAGTTCTGGAAACCATGTAAGATCTTACGCAAGTAAACATACGCCACATATTTCTTTTGCCCCCCCCCCCTCCAATTTATCCCCAAATTTTCGTTAGAAATGGTATATAACTGTTCGGCAAAAATGAGTAGAAATCGAGGATATCTGCGATTTTTTTCCTTTTCCGTCAGTTTTGACTTGTTATCCGAACATCTTTAGTTAGTACAACTTGGTTTTGAGTTTACATTACACAGCAATATCCTTTTCACCTTTAGTATTTACACAGCTAGCTCTATCATTTCATAGAGCAATCTGACAATCAACATTGGTTATAGTCACATTGACATGTTCCTGAGAGTGGGGAAATGAACGTTAGGTTAAGCAAACTGACTAACAAGACATGCAACTAGTTATTTCGAAAGGTGGAGTTCAGCAATATGTTCAGTGCAGATTTAACGTCTTTATGACAGCACCCACTCTCGGAACATTTTTTGAGTTCTTGACGGATTCTGAAAGAGGAACCCAAAAAGGGTTGAGATTCAAATTTTTCGGTTTAAAAGTCATTCCTGACCAAGAAAATCGCTCCAGAAGACTCGACCACGATTTATTGGGCGAGATGTCCAGCTAGTTAGAACGCTATAACCCCTGGATGTGAGTAGAATTGAAAGTCTCTTCCATGTCCCTGCACTTAAAGGCACAGTCCCACCTGGAATCGCCTCTGAGATTCTGTCATAAATAGAACCGCTGGAAGCTGTTGATTACAAAACCATAAAAAA
>KN549201.1:674830-688759 GCA_000797555.1 Oesophagostomum dentatum | reverse complement strand
TGGGCAACCCATGGGGCTAGTGTACAAAAAATGCAAAAACCTCAAATCGATTTTTTCTGTGGGTGCTGCCTTTAAGGTGGGTAATTATCAAAACTAGGGCAACACATGTTCCTTCCCCCAGCAGCCTTGCTGGCATAACAGCTGCACATAGTACCTAGATATAAACAGCTTGTAAGCATCTTCAGCATCTAGTTCCATTCTGTAATCCTCATCAAATATTTTTCTTTTTAAATGAAACTGATCTTGAAAGAGATCGAACATGCACAAGCTGTACGTAACAGCCTGCCACGGTAGTTCATCCGAGAGGCACCGTCGCATCTGGAAAGGCGCTTCTCAGAGAACTGAGTAAGTACAAACGATCTGAGACTCTCCGCTACTTTCTAGACTGGACGAAACTGCCAGAAAGCTAACATTTTCGACACCCACAATCAATCGGGTACGTCTATCCGCAACTTTTTGAGTCGAATTCTTGATCTCTGTCATTCCAGTACACTAATATCGTCACCGTGCAACCTGTGCGACCTTTTTGCGAAAAGGGAGCCCATATGGGCCAGGTTCCAGCTTAGAGTCAAAAATAGAGATTTTCGGAGGTTTCTGGAGGTTTACTTAGGCTATTCAATTCAGCACGTCGCGTACTCCTAGAATATGCCAATGTATACACAGCAAATAGGGTGGATTGCATCCTTGATGATTGCTGGCCCGGATATTAAATAAATGTTACAAGTAGCGTTATACAGCTAGTACATCACTCGCTAGCCTGAGTCGCTATGCAGCTTTTCGCATAGTCCTTTTATATCGCGCTCTTCCTCTAGTACCATAAGCTTATCAGTTCTCTTACCGTCCATGACCAAAGATAAGCCAGGAATGAAATTAAAATTCCACCAAGCAATAACTTATCATTCTTCCATTTATTGTTTCCATTTTATAGCTTTGGAGGCATACCATAGGCCAGTTTTTGTTTATTAGGTGTAGTGATCAGAAATAAGCAAATCTTTCATTTTAGCCTCGGACTGAACAGCACAATTGAAACCCATCGGAAAAATCCTTGTGCCCTCTTCAGGAAAAACTCAAGAAAGATCTCCACCCTAGTCTTTGATGTGCCAACATACCTTAGGAATCGGCGCAGGCACTTCTCAGCAAGTACAATGCCTGCACTGTCGCTTGGAAAAACGACGCGATGTCGGCGATGTCGCGTTTTTTGCGTCGCGTCCTTATAACTCACTTCAGTTTCTTGAAAAAAATCATGAAAATTACATAGTTACAATCAGCAGATCCGATCCTATTCAGTCGGTCATTTCACTAATATGTTTATGCAAAAAATTGGTAAATTTTTTTTATAACCAAGGTGATAAAATGGCATTTAGGGCTTAGTTAATGAGGTGTGGCATCACCTACGGCGGATCTGGGGACTTGAGATAATTACGGCCGCAGAATTTATGTCAGTTATTTGCTCTGACGTGTCAATAAAGTTCACAGCTAGATAGCCTAGATAGCCCGTCATCTGCTGACCACAAAGATGGAAAAATTGCTTATTTTCTCTTCATTTTAAGCGACATATTCGAAGGCGACGCAAAAAACACGACATTGCCAACATCGCGTCGTTTTTCCAGGCGACAGTGCAGTTATTGTAGTTTCCGAGCTACCGGTTGATTCAAAACGGCATTAAAAAGTAAGTACTGGAGCATCATAACCGCCCTGCACAATTTTTATCCATATTTTTTGATTTTATGCTGTTTCTTTATGAATAAAGCTATTATATGCCTTGACAACTAGTGTCGCTCTGGCAGCTTTGAAAAGTAGGAACTCGTTCGTGTCAGGTAGCTGCGAATCACTTTGCTGTTTAGATAAATCGCGCATACCTTCCTACTTAGTGATTAAATATTTCCTCTAGGAACAGAGGAGCGCTGAATAAAGTAAGAGTATAGGGCATCATTCCGCTAAGTTAGTACATTATCTCAATACTTACTTTTCTGGATCTACATTGCAGAGGTTCGTTCTATTCTTGCGACTGTGGAAGTGAACCGACTGTTGTGCTGGATCTTTCAAGAAGTTCTCAAGTTCAGCTAAAAGAAGTCGCCGAAGCCTAAAATTGGCCAAGCTCTCTTGACAATAGCGCAGATATTTCACTTAAGAAAAAAGCATACTCAGCAACTAAGACCGGCTTCTTCTCCCCTCGCTTGAATATTGCTAGAGATGGAAAGTCAGTAAGATGAAGAGCATCTGCTAGTGGATGATTTCTGAGACAACGACGCACTAAGAGACGGTCTCGATATCGGTGCAAATCAAGCAGGAGCTGCAATATAAAACTGTTAATATTTACTGCTGTAGTACGAGCACGTTCATACCTGCGCTCCAGTTAGGCTCGACTGGTGATTCTCAAAAATTATAGCCATGTGTTTGGTGCTCGGAGGCGCACCTTCCCACAGTTCTCCATAAGTGACGACACTAAAATGAAGTTGCTGTGAAAGTGACTTCGAGCCTCAATTGCACTATAACTTACTCCCCCAAATAGTCGAAGATCGGCCAATCGTCAAATCGATTCACAGCGTAGTCATCCATGACTACCTAAGCATATAAAATGTAAATACCGCTGTGAAATTTCGGCAGAATAAAGCGCTACCTTTGTCAGCTGATCTCTCATTTCAGACATTGATTGATAGGGACGGAGTTTCGACCCAGAAAACGCATCACTTGAATTTCTTGGGAAGTACTGAAGGAAATCTGCATTTTTGGATTTTAAGCATAATCTGACCACTTACTTTAATATATGGGAAGAATTGCACTCCATTGTTTTGACACGTCATATGGTTGACAGAATCAGCGCAGTTGATAGCAGCAATCCTCACCACATCTTCCCACCCCCGCACATCGTTTGCTAAGGCTTTGTAGAGAGGTGCGAACGAACGACAGTGCCCGCACCAGTCCGAGTAAAACTGAAAACGTTTTGACTGATATATCTGCAGCCATTTCTTTCGGGCCTACTGAAGCAGTTCGCAGTATTCTAGACTAGAACTTCTTCATTATCTGAAAAAAAAACTATGTTATAAGGCTGTGCAGAGAGAAGCATGGGTTTTGACGAAGTCTCAGGCATTTAGTGACTAAAGATGAAAAGGTTCCTACTCAACTCCTGCGCAGGCAGGAGTACTGAGAGGCACATTCTGATTGCATACGCTATGCTAAGGGGCCTTTATATGAGTGTGAATTATGCAACAGCCGACCAAGAGGACCACGAAAACAGTTCCTTTTTTGAAAGCAGAGCCCACCAGACACAAGTGTCTTCAAAGAAGAAAAAAAAAATGGAGGAAACTGTTAGGATTCTAACGCGTTGATATATGTAGAGATATATGTAGTTTGCTAAGGCTTTGCATCTCATATCGTATGTATTGCATCTCATATCCATCGTATTTGGCTTTCCTACCTCCACCATCCTTTTTCCTATGTTTGACTGTTTCATCCAATATAACCAAATAAGCTTTTGACGACTTCAGAAATCGAGCTTTTATCCCAGATTTGCGATTTGGATCTACTGATTAGTAAGAAAGCGTCGTCTTTCGAGGCATGCCCAAAAATGAGTGATGAGCTGCTGCCTTTTACGGTGCGAATGTCATCCTGGTAGCATTTATATCGCAACCGCAGTGAAAATATATTCACTACTTAGGACGGCTAACAAATGATGAGGCAGTGCCTGCGAAATGGTGAGTGTTTCTCACAGAGGCACTCGCATGGAAAACCTGGTTCCCTGCCTTTTGTCGGCATTCTGCTAGATTCTGCATACAATAGGAATACACATGTTTGGGCCGAAAAATCGGATGAGCTCACCGCTTATTATAAACAAAATTCATTACTGGTTTGGGTATTTTCGGAATTTTCCGGCATGACACACATAGAATGTGAAATAGCTCAACGAGCAATCTTAATTGTTTTTGCGGAGCTGTAAAGAATTTGCTGCAACCTTATTTTATATGAGGCGGCCTTTCGTAAAATTGTTTGCTTATTCTTTCTATCTACTAGAGACGATTAGGCTATGTGCGCTTAGCTTCGAGAAAAATGTATATGCGAAGTAAAGTTCCTGCTGCTGTTGAGACGCTCTATAGATCTAACATTTGAACACAAACAGGTAATACACCTCAACATGGTTGTTATTATTCCTTAGAGATTTTATTACAAATGTTTTTGTTGATCAAATAGGGGTTAAGTGAAAATGGTACTGTAACCTTTACGCTAAACTTAGTGCCGTTTTTAGTGGCATTAAGTTTAGCGTAAAGGTTACAGTACCAAGTATTAAGTTTTACCTTTTCAACAAACAAAGAAGAAAGATCACGGAGAATAATAGGCAGAAAGGTTTCACCTCTACTAAATACGACGAGCACTTCTCTCCAATGCAGAAAATAGTATCGTTAAATGTATTGTCGTCAAGCTGGATTACTAGATCGTCTGAAGCATACAGCGTTGGATTGAGTCCTTTAGGAGCATACCCGTGATTCGCCACCTCGCTGGTTACCCATGGCAGTAACAACAGTATTAAATATGACATCTGAAACTGTCTCTGTAAGTTGCGACGGACCACGATGCTTGATAATCCAGGCAGCAAACGTTTTGACACTTCAGAACGACGAGAGGGCTATTGTTTGCACAGTATACAGATGAGTGTGTGTTCGCTAATAAATTATTATTCATACAGTTGCTTTGTCATGAAGGTGGATGCAAATACTGGAAAGGAGGATCGACTACAGTCGCCGTTGAAGGGTGTAAAAACCGGAAGACGCGTCTGAGGATAATTCTTAGTGCGACCGCGGATCGCAACAAAATGCATGGCTAACCGCGTATTGTTCGCTCGTTTGATCCCACTAATCGGCCTTCTTCGAGACCAGTCCTGTCATGAAACTGGACCGATCCTGGCCTTTTCCGCGCTAAAAACGTCTTTCGGCTTCGTACACAAGAAACAGCTAAACGTGGCGAAGTACTAAATGGCTGGAATTCTAGCTTCGATAGCCTTCTATCTGAGAAATTAAGATTTGATCAAAGCTAATGTTTCTTTTTCATGTACGAAGCCAAGAAATTTCTGAATACAGCATTCAACTGGTGTGATGAAGCAGCTGAGGCTTTAGGCGGGCAATAACTGCAGTGAGATAGTAACTACCCTTGTTAAGTGCTGAATCGCCACAAAGTTTACGCCTTTCGACGTTGCAGGCATACGCTGGATTATTGTAGATTGTAAATGTAGTCAGCGAAGAATGAGCCAATCACAGCTAAAAGAGCCTATCACAGTTAAAAAGAGGCTTTTCCTTTAGGTAAGCAGAGAAATTTGACGCTTTATCAAACCCTTTACTAAACGTAAAAGTTGTGGAATTAAGAATTGAAAAAATGCTGTTACCATTGAACATTTACTAATAAGTAATGCTACTAAAGATGCGTTGTCTCTCCTTTAAAATACCTTCAAAGTTAGTTCGCGGAACTACGCTGATCTAAATTGCGTAGACATCGGAGCGGATCCATAACCATCCACGTGGAAGAATGGTGCCTTCAAAGTGAAGATCGTTTCGATCTCAGAAGTTAACTAACTATCGCCGATATCCTTTTGGTTTGAATCAGGCTATTTAGTCTCACTTTGGTTCGAAAAAAATTGCTCTTTCGTGTTAGGCTGTCGAAAGAGTTCTTGCTGTTTTTGTTACTTCGGTTTAAAACGATGTACAATGAGTGATGTAGAATCTATTGGGTTTTTAATGTGTTGAGGCTTTCGCCGTCTCGAATTCTAGGTTACTGCATGGATAAATTAATTTTACATTGGGAAAAATGTGTTGATTCGAATGTTTTTTTTTTGCTCCAGTTACTAAAGTTTCGTTTTAACTGCGATATGTGCATTTATATTTAAAAATTGAGAACGGCAAGAACATTCATGACAACCTAATATAATACAATTTATAACCAATAAAAATAATTGCGAGGTTAACTGTAAACGTACAAAATGAAAAGCAAAACAAAAATGATCAAGGCTACTGGATACGCTTAGTACTTTCTCAGCTTCCTCAAAATCTTTGAATAACTACTACACTTCAGCAGCAGCTCTGCATGTTTCTGAAGACTTGAAAGGTGTATCTCCATTACTCTGATGATTCGGCCTCAAGCGGGTTTTTCCAATATACTCGAAAGACATGTTCAGATGTTCAGCAGTCAGATATTGTAAAGGTAAAATATAAATATACGAAATCGAGTACTCTAAACATCACCGCCCGAATTTTAGGTATCTCACGTTTGAATGCTCCTAGAAGTGCCCGCTGAACGTGGTACTATGATATTGTATCAATATCTATTAGGAAAAATCGGACCCTTCACACTAAAGAAATCTCTTGTACCCCGCAGATGTTTCAAAATGATGATATTCCCCTAGCCACTCTTATGGCTTTAGACAAGCCAGTATAAATTCATAAATATACCTGGTCAAACTCGTGTCTGAGGAACGTTAACGCTTAAGACTTAAAGTTGTTCAACGAAGCTGCTGAAAAAAAAACCGCAAAGCGGGATCTTGATGTAAAAATTAAACGTTCGTCTTTTTCGTCCTGCCTTCCCCAAAAATCACTGTGGGTCGCTCCAACATAGTCCTCAAATTTGTCACAATGACATTTTCAGAACGAGCGTGCCCAAATTTGGAATCATCGCTAAGCTCTGCCGGAAAAATCCATCTTGGTTGGTTGAGATCGATACTGGCTTCTCCACTTAAAGTTCTGCAAGATTTGCCCAGAATTTTTGTCTAAAATATAAAGCATATATAACATAGCACTCCTAGTGCTAACTTGTTCGATAAATCATGCTTTGATGCGTTTGGCGAAACATGGTGAAAAGACATGTTTTGCAGACTTTCTAGGAACTAACGCCGTTGTATTCGTTTTATTCAAGAACTACATTAAGAACCCTAAGCTTTCATCATACAAAATTTTATCGGAGACTATAGCGCAGCTAACCAAATTAATCAGTACTAACTACTGCAATAAGATTTGAGTTACCGAATTTTTGAACGGGTCTTACGCTTGCAGTACGGGGTAAAAGTTCATGGAACCTCCTGGTTATACATGCGCATTCAAGCCTGGCCACAATCCAGGATGCAGCTGTTGTTTGATAAAATCCATCATGAACTTGTACAAAACAAAAATGGAGGGGTAAACAGCTAACGCGTGAGAGAAATCAGCATTCGGTAGACCAAGTAGACCCAATATTTCAAACATGCGTTTAAAAACTATTGCATGATCTTTGAATCAGTTGTGCTTTGAGAAAAGAAAATAGCATACTCACAAAAGCAGCTGTTTATTTATAAGGCATTCGTATACGTCGCATGTTTAGCGTATGCGACGTATACGAATGGCTTACATGTCCATGATTGTGCTACCAAAGGTTGCCTTCCTTTTGGTTTTTTTTTCTGCCTTCCTTTTTGAAAAAGTGATCTCCTGGAGAAAAAAGCATTTTTCACGTCTGCGTCCAGTCGTACCACTTCAAAATGCAAAAACAGCGATGAAGAAATTAAACACAAGGCGTAGTCTGCTGCTACCTATTTTTTTCAGCACTCTCTCTCTCTCTCTTATCGCATAAAAATCCGCTGTTTTTTTCCTTTTCAGGCAGCGTGCTGCAAACAAAATATGCCTTAAGTAACCCCTCGATAAGTATCGAATCTATATCACAGCTAAATTTGGAGATGAACCTTTTCATCCAGCCCGTCCTGCACTCTGTAACAAGTTCAAAGCGGTCTATTTGCTGTGTGTGTGTGTGTGTGTGAAAGTTTCGGCAAGTTGCCAAAAGAATGACGTAACTGAGTTGAACGCAATTGCCCACTTAAGATTTGCATTCCTTTACCAATGATGTAGGTACTTTTGCGTCATCTGATGAAGAGAGGACTTTGAGTAGTAGAGCTCCTCATCGCTGTTTAACGCAGAGATCTTATCGTTACGAATGAAATTTCGGCATCCATTTTCTTTAACTGATTCAACCATAAACTCTACTGTACTCTAATGATAACGGTAGTTAGCTATCGCTATATGCAGCAAAACTCATTCCAGTTCCTGAAATAATTTCAAGCGTTGACGAAAAACCTCCAATGTAGTTCTTACAGTGGCCATGTTATTCAGCTGCAATATTATTAAGAGATATGCAAGAAAACAGTAAAAACCACCGGAAAAGAATATTTGGAAGCATTCCGTAGTTTTCATAGATCAGTGCAGAAGGACCTATAAAACTACACTAGTGACTAACATTTCAAAAATCATGTTTTGAGAAATTGAAAAAAAAACTCGAACGCACCATTTTTGGAAACAAATATGGACAGATCTGTGCATTCTGTAGCAAAAAGAGAAACATGTAAGTTGCAACCTGTACAGAAAATGTGGGCTATCCTTGCAAATATAGTATTTTGACCACAGTTGGATACGAAATTGCTCGCTAGTGTACGGACATCCTGGACTGAATGAGAAGTAGTAGATGTCACACAGCATGAAACAGAAAACACTCCGGAAATAAACGAAAAGTGCCGTAAACTATCGCATTTGCGAGAATATAAACAACGGGCTGAATGGGACTCTTAACGTTCTTTGAATCTACACAGCTTCTGGGGATGCTCTGCACTCTGAAAGGAGCTTTGTTCCATCTGAAGTAGTTTATCCTTCGTGATATCCACTTGAGAATTTGTCCTACAGAGACAGCCACACACTTAATGAAACCACCCTTTAAATAGAATCTAAGAAGGGTTGCAAACTGGATGCTGGATGCGACGTATCAAGCTACAAAGGCTAACTACAATTACAGTCGTCGTTTTTAAATCTTGTCTTTCGTTCCAAATGAACCACATCTACGTCAGCGAGAAGTTCCACATACAGTAGCGATCGGAAGTACTTGAACACCCCATTTTTGGATTTACGATTATTTTTTTTATTTTCCGTATCAGAAGCAAGCAAACATGACGAGTTTTATGCATTTCTAGGTTGACAAAATGACGTGTTTTGTGAGCACTAGAGAGTCACCGAAGAGCGTCTGTGAGAAAAATTATGCTCCTCAAGATCGAATTTGCCCAGTTTTTCAAAAAAAAATCTTTCTCATTGTTGAACGATGTACCAGGGCCACTTCAAGTCTGGTTCACCGTCTGGACCTCCAAAGAATCTAGCATAAATTTTGCACTTCCTGATCTTTCTCCGAAGACGACATCTGCATCAAAAGCTGCGGATTCCAAAATCGGAAAAAAAGCTGATTTGCAGATATTTTAGAGAATAAGAGTCCCAGTCACGCATTCATATTTTTTCCTTTATTGTTTTCGGAAAAGCTATTCAGGCTTCGTTTGAAGTCTGCAAAACTGTTCTCTTGTTCGAATGGGGAAAAGAAAAAAAATTTAGAGAACATCGATCAGGCCAATTTCAAATTTATTTCGAACAGACTGTTTCGGGTTATGTTGTGTGCTACAAAATGCAGAAAATCGTTTGATATATAATGCATACTTTTGCTCTTTTTAATGTCGAGATACAAGAATACTATTAGCAAATTTCGAAGAGCGGCAAAAATTGAATCGGGCTGCATATAACTCGCCTAAATGGCACAGCGAGCTTGCTTATCGAGGGCTAACTTGCGCAAGCCTGCTTCTAAAAGGCCCACAAATTTCCGCTTGATTGGTGGCTGCCATGAAAAGATATGACGGATAATAGTAACATGCAAAAATGGGGTGTTCATATACATACTCTTGAGCGATACTGTATTTCTGAAATCAGTATACTACTAAATCGCCATTTTGAATCCTTTCAACTGCCATCGAACAATAGTAGGGATAACTCTGTAAAGTGGCCGTTATCGTTAGAACGTAAATAGCCATATTCTGACTGTGATTAAGACTTTTCATACCAGAAAGTTTCGATATATGCATTGTTGTCAACCGTAATTTAGGAAAGCTACTACTTTAAAGTCCTCAAAATTCAACAAACTATATTATGTCGTAAAAATACTGTTTAGAATGTAGTTAATATGCAACATGACAGGCACATTCTTCTATTCCTCGATATATTTTAAAAAGTCGACAAAATGACAAAAAATTGAAGTTATGACACTATATTGTCGCCGTTTCGCAACATTTTCAATCAGTAAAATTCGTCTCATATGGAACTTCTGAAGGATTATCGGTATTGCATGAAAGGCTCGGTGGATCATTTGTCACAAGAAAGAAAAAAAGTACTGGTACGTATATGTACCAGCCGGACTCAAAGGGTTAATGTCCAGAGCTGAGCGTCGTAACTTTCAGAGTGGTTCACCAGTTCACTTTGTGCAGTACGTGAAGCATTAATATATAGAAAGCAGCAAATCTAACATACAACAACGTCTTTTTGAATAAAAGTGTTTTTTAGAGTAAAGTGCTTCTAAAATCTACAGCACATATCCCAGATTACTGGTAATTCAATTTCTGTTGCAAATTACCAAACACAGTGCACGCATAAGTCCCTCAGGTTTATTCATAGCCTCCAACATGGCTGTCCAGCAGAATCAAGAACATCTAGCCTTTTTATGACATTTCCTGGGTCTAGCCCGCACAGCAAAAGCCCTTCCAAATGCGCTTTCTTTTCATGTAAGATTTTGCTCGTTTATATATTGCTTGGTTCTTTTTCCTCGTGCCCACTTCAGTAGGCTGTTCTCTTAAGGTATTTTGCAGCTTCGTCTAGTGTGTTGCTAGGATTCTGTTTGATTACCCACCAAAAAATCCCTACGTAGGTGAGTGTTAATAAATAAATAAATAAATATTCTCGGAACTTGCTGTCTCCTCAAGCATTCTGCGGACACAGAAAATGGGCGGGGCCTGCAATCGATCGACCGCCAGGCACCTTTATCCACGGCCATCAAGGCGTCCCAACGTGTCCGCCCGAAGGTGTGCTTCCGCAGACTACTTGAGGAGACAGTAATTGTTAGTCTAGCCTGTCTAGCAGACTGTTACCGCGAAGCTGCAGACTAACGAAAGAATAAGGAACATCCATAGGTACGTGGTACGTCCCATTCAAGGAGACATCAAACAACTTCTTTACTAAGTAAGAGATTTTCTAGTAGGAACTCAAAGCCTGAAGAATACCATAGTTATAGCTGCAATAGAATAAGCACTACATATTTGTAGCCTTAACTTGGGCACGATGCTTTTATCAGCCGTTCGCTTCCTGCGTTCTGTTCTCAGTGAACTATGCTGTAATTTTGACCGCGGTGCGGATGCCCAAGCAGAGAGACTGTAGGCCGTGGAAGATAAAATACCGACTAAAGACGTAAGGTGGCGTTGACGTTATACAAAACTTAACTTTCGATGTTACGGCCTAAAAGGGTAAATGTTACCGAAACGTCATTCTTCGAAGGGACAAAAGTACGAGTTTTCTCGAGAAGTAACCAGTCTGCTGCCATTCTATAACAGAATTTCCTATTGTTTCCCACTAGAAATGAAACAGAGATCTATTTGCCGCAAAAAACAAAAAGCCAGCGCTCTATTCTCATTTTGATGTTTCAGCAAGGTCTACTTTTGACTTCTGATTGTTCTGGGCAAAAAGGGTCGCCATAATGGTCGCATTTTGATACCTTTCAAACCAGAGTAAGCTGAAGAATCCCTCGAATCACTTTTTGTTAACGTCGAGTCATGTTAGGGAAAAGATTACGCTGCGGAAAAAATTGTAGCTTCTTATTTTTGCCCGTCTCATGTCCCCTACTCTTGGTCCCAGCAAGAGGTGCCGTCTGGTCGGGTCAATTCTCCAGCTGTGCAGAAAGCACCTGAGCTGCCCTTTCAGAAAACCAACTCAATAACTTTGGCCTATAAGAATGAGCGCAGTACCGAAGGGTACTTGGGTCATTTCGAAATAAATTGTTGTCTTCCAAAAACGCGAACATCCAGAAACAGAACGTTCATTTGCGAGAATGTCATGGCATCGAGCAGTGATTTAGGCGCTTCAAGCTTGCCAGCTAATTTTTTTGGTATGAGCAGCAGCTAGATTACGCAACTTTAATACAATGAAAATTTGATTATTCCGAAACAATTGCGATTTTTAAAACACTTAACTTATTAGCGCAGATTTATTTATTAGGGTAACTTCAATCTAGCTAGAATCGTCAGATACTGTGAATTTCATTACCGACTGTCGTCACTGCCGGAGCAGTATAAAGAAACTGGTGAACTATTCATCTAGCTCAGTGAGAACTCACTTATTTTACAAAACCCCTTCATACATTTTTCTGCAAACCTTCCGAGGTGGATAAAGGTGAAGCCAAATTTTAAAATGCGGAGGAGTACTGCACCGTGTATTAGTTCTGGCTTAACTTGTTGAAGTTTTATTACGCTGTTACAAAAGCCATCGTCGGTTTATTGTCTTTCTTTCCACACCGTACAACTTTTCAGAAGGATGCTTAACCTAAGACTTGAAAACCCTCTTGGAAAGCACAATCTTTCCTCAACTAGTATATTATTTCCCACTTGTACTCTTGAGTTGAGCAGAGAAAGTACATAATTCCGCACACGTTTGGACACCTCTGTGCCCTTCGCACACCGCTACGCTGATGGTTGTTCTGCTGATGCAAAGTTTTTAGTGATCAGTTAAAAAGTCCTTTTCTTCACCACTTCATCAATTCGCTTCCACTTTAATGGGAAACGTCCTGTTGCGCTTTTAATTGTGTTTGCTTTTAATTTTTTTTCTGATTAGCAAACAGCGTTGTTTGCTGCAATGCGTGTCGGCTTTGCACGCAGTGCAGGAAGTCTGAGGATTCAGCAGCTGGACAAAAAAGAGGAACTAGCAAAAGTAGGTACACGTGTCAGCTACATTTCCCAATTCTCTGCTTCTGCATAACGATGAGAAGGCAAAAACAGCAGGCGGAGTGTTCGAACAAAAGAATTTGAGCCTTCTGGAATTAATCTGTGAAACTTTGCGACCTAAATCCGCTTTTGAATGAGGGACGCGCAGGTATTTTAAAGAAAATGTAGTTTGAAGGACAATGATAACAGATTGTACTTTTTTGCCAGAATGTTTAAAGGCAGCATCCACGATAAAAACGGTTTGCTAGTTCTTTATGGATTCTGGAAGAAAATCTCAAAAAACGGGCTGAGATTCAAAAGTCCCGGCTTAGAAGTCATGGCCGAAAAATTCGCCCTGGAAAACTCGTCCGCGATTCGTGGACGAGCTTTCCACTCGATGGCTTCTTTCGATGACGTCACAGCGTAGACGAGATTTTCGTATTGCTCAACGTCGTTGCATGGAAGCAGACAGCAACTAACAACAATATATGTCTGTCCGCCGTGTTTAACTTGTCAATAACTTGTAAATGTAAGTGCCGTTCTCGCCCTCGCTGGCTCCGTTTGCCCACTTTGCCCACTCCGACGAGGGCAATTTTTCTCAGCGAGGATTACGTATCGCGCATTCTTACTTTAGCTGTAGTTTGTTGGGTCATAGTGCTCCCCTAAACTGGCAAAACCTGCATAGCGGTTTTTTCGGTGGATGCTGCCTTTAAAAGGAGCACGCTCATTACAACAAAAAGAAATAGATTAGAGAAAGAGGGAGCAGAAAAAGTCCAGCAGAGTGTCCATATCGCAAAAATGAGAAATATCAACATCAGTAAGAAATTGCACTGGTGGGCACAAAATATCAACTACTGTCGGTATTCGAAAACGCACAACCATTTACATACATTTTATGAGCACGGAAAAAGCTCATCCACCTTTCCAATCTCCGAAAATGCATCCGAAAATCTTTAAAAGCTGACACAGACCAAAAAAAACTTGAAGAAAAGACCAGTTCTTAAAAATAGATTTTATTATTAAATTTAGAGTATCTGCTTTACTCTTAAATTTAAAAAATCTCACCCAAGCCCCGCCCTTTTTGATGCCCCTAACGAAGAATATTCTGCGACAACCGTAACAACTACTGAAACTCAGCAGTCACGATTTTAGCTCTTTAAAAA
>KN549201.1:647803-660022 GCA_000797555.1 Oesophagostomum dentatum | reverse complement strand
TTGAGGGGGGAGGGCTTCCCCTTCCCACAGGGAAGAAAATTTCTGTAACAATCACTGATACATATACATATGAGCTCTCACACTTACCTAGCCTCACTAAACGTAAGGTAATTAAATGAGTGAGACAAATCAGCGGCAGGAGTTACGTTATGGCGCCTCCCCAGCAGCCGAAAATTTGATTTCCTCCAAGTACTTTGCATATCCTGACCCATCGTTGCACCATTTCTGGATGCTCCACTGTTTATAATAATTGGTTCAAATATTGTGCGACCGGCTAAACTTCTCCGAGGTGTTTTCTGGCCTAGTCTAGCGCACCAGTGACATTGAACTATTTTCTGTTTATTGTAAGGATGTGTGTCCAGCTCATGTGACAGTTTTTTCAAAGGTCTCCAAAGAGCAGCCTGAAGGCTAAGCCTGGAGAACTAATCTTGGACCATACATTATCTCATTGAGAATTCATTGTTTACTATTTCCGAATTAGTTGTTTCTCTAGCGAAAGGAACAGCCTTCCGGGTACCTAGAAGTCAAGCATCGCTCTCTGCGTTGTTAGAAATGCATTACGAGCTTGGCGACAAGGCAGTTGGAACGAAATTTTCATACTGACTAATGCTCCCACAAATGTTTCTGTCTGACTAAAAGGAAGCAAAAAATTCTGAGAGCTTCACAGAGAATCCTAAACGACCAGAACACATGCTCACCCGTAAATGTGCGGTTAGCGAAAGGCCACTGGTATCGCTGTGTTAAACGCAACGTTCTGATCTATTTTAGATTTTACAGCACGACCAAGTTGGCCTCTCCCTTGTTCCTGCCATATTACTGGCCAAAATCGATTCCTTAAAAATAGCGAAAATTTCTTTTCGTGCGTTTGGTGCACGCTACAAACTTAGATCAAAGGTGGTTCAGTTGAAACTATTGCTTATCTGTGCAGGAGATGGGTAGAAGAACTGATCTTTCTATGAAAACGATTCAGTTTATCCTCTGTAAAACTAGAGATACACAAAAGATACAGTAAAAAAAAGATGCCAATGCCATAACTTTTTTCAACAAGTTTCGACCTTATTGGCGCTCGATGCCCTACAATGGGCGTGCGAAACTTTTTTCTGGGATTTAGATTGATGAAATATATCCGAAGCTACTATAGTAGGATGCGGAGGAGACCCGCAACGATTTTTCTAAAATGAGAATTCAAAAATGTAGATGAAACCAGACAAGCCATTTTATCAACTATACTGAGCCAATTTGCTTGGCAAGAATCGGATATAGAGGTTGTGCTCAGAAAGCGGCGTAACTGAATTATTCCTAGTGTGAAGTCGAATTCCGTCACTTTGCTGGAGCTTTCTGAGGTTGCGACATTACAGGTACTGTTCCAGAATTTTGTTGCTTTGACTTATCTAGATAATCGAACCATTTTTGGGTCAAATTCGAAATATGGAGAACTTCCTAGTGACACCATATGTATTTTTTGTTCTACTTACTTTTTCTAAGCTTTTTGCGACCTGACCATTCCAAGAATGTGTCGGTCGTAGCATTTTTTTCCATTTTCCTACCTTTACACGCATGCTACTCAGCGCGCAAACCGGGGATTACACCGCTTGTTTTACCGACCTGGAATAAGGCTTGGTTTTAACGGCTGCATTGTTAGTAAAGTGACCCGGCTGGGAGAGTAGTAAGAACTCTGTTTTCGCTGAATCAGTATGCCAGAAATCAGAATATCCACTCATTTAACAGTAGGGCTTTGCATAAACTGCTTGCATTGCCGACTTATTTTACTGTGCAGACCTTCGTTTCATGCCAGTCGGCTTTTCTAATCATGTCCGACCGGAAAAAATCTCAGATTTGCAAAATTTGCGGCAAGTGAAGTGTATTTTTAGCATTCAGAAGCGCAATGGTAATAACGATATTTAGTAAGCAGCGTTATTATTTCTTCATGTCTCTTCAAACTAAGTTTACCATTCGTGTTTAAGATTGATGATGGATTGTAAAAAAAATTCTTGGCGTAGAATCCCCGAATGCGCAGCCGTTACTTTATCGCTCCACCTACAAGATATTTTATTGTGCGGTTCCAGGTTAGCGTGAGATTTTTCCCATGGCGACACCACAATCAACATAATTAGTTCAAACAAATGAGGACCAATGGGTATCTTAGCTAAAACAAGGTAAGCCTTAGATCCTGATGAAGGAAGCAATGTAGAATAAGAACATATGTTACAACAATAGAAAGTCTAGGTACAGGGAAATGACCGAAACAGGAAAAAGCGCGAGGCAGCGTTCCTGGGTTAAAAGGACTTGTGTTCTTAAGCCCCTGGCATAATTTTTGGAAACTGGCGCACTTAGTTTGCTGCACTCAAGGGATACGACATTTACTAGGGTGCTTCAATACATTCCAAACATTTGGTGCAAATTGGATGAAGCTGTGGAAACTTTTTCAGCCTGTAAATAGCTCAACCACAAATTTCATTGACATGACTAAGCTTCTCCTGTTAATGGTAAAACCCGTAAAAACTGGGGAATTCAAGGCAGCAAAGTTACTGATTAGTTCTACTTTATGCATTGGCATACAAAAGAACGCTAAGAGAAACAAAAACTTAGTCTAATCGTCGCTGAGTTTCACTAATTCTTAGTCCTTCACATCTTTCGCTAGCTTCAGCCTTGCGACAGCCTTCCACGTAAATACACCCTCACTGCATCCCTCATCAATCATTTGAAAGCTGCCATGAAACTATTCAGACAGCAAAACAAGCATTAGAGCACTTTTCCGGCTCAGTGCTTCTACTCCTTGGCGATTCTAGCAGAACAATCTCGCATCTGGTGAATTACACGGACGTTTCCGGTTACTCAGGAAGCGATCAACTGCTTGCGCCCATTGATGTCTTGCATACGTAGTGGATCTGCTCATTGTTCTCTTCAGCAAATGTGGATTATACTTCTCCATATGGAGTGATCCGCTGCGCGGATTCGTCTCCGGTTCTCTTCTGCTAGGAGAGTTTCGACAAATTGCAGATCTTCTAGCAAAACTCGCGTGATCGATGCAAAAAATGAGGAAGCGGACTTTAAGCTGCTGGTAGGAATGGATCAAGACTTGTCATGCTTTGGCTTCTGTAGCTATGTCGCTGTGTTGCGTTCTGTCGGAAAACACTAAATGAGTGTGTAATTGGAATATGGTTAAGCGTCAGCAGCCGTAAACTGGGTAGAGTAATAGAGTTCCAAGACTCAGCGCATAAACTATAGCTTCGAAGGCAGCGCTCATTTAAACCACATTATGCTCCTAGAGCTGACACGAGTACTGCTATAATTCATACTAATGACCGTGTCGCGATCATATGGATGAAGGAACCAGTAGAGTTCGATATGTGACTAACATTATGCGTGTTTCGAAAGCGTTGCAATTCTCCAGAGATTTCGAAGGCGACAAGATGTGGGAAGGCAGCTGAGTATTTCATCTACTGATGACAGCGAACCCCCGAGAAGCAGCTATCGCCATGATAAAAAAGGAAATTCTAAGGTATTTGGTAAACTCTTTCAGGAAAACACAAAGTAAGCCATTTAGAGCATAAAATGAAAGTGCAATTTACTTCTTGAACTTGTTCATTGTTTGAGGTAATATTCTATCTTCCCAATTAATAAAAAGCAAACCTTAATAAAAATCTTCACATTGTTCACGAATCCTAGAACGACTTCGGAGTCCACGCGGTTGCACTCGTTTTCGAACAGGCAAGAGTAGGACTGCTCCTCGTACACGGATGTAGCAGACGTTGGAGCCTCCAACTGGCGAACTTTAATGCAGATTTTAAGTCAGCGATGTGATTATCGCGAAAACCCGAGCTCACCTATCAAAACGGCTAACGTAGTCCTATTGTTTTGATAGAAATAAGGCTTATATCTGAAGAAATATATTGTAGTCGTATTCGCCGAAAGAGCACTTCCACTCACCTTTCATAGGCTAATTCTATACCGTTAAGATTTGCATGAGATAATTGATGATGAAGATCACAGATAAATGGTAGACGAGATATAGTTGTACAGACTAGACGATGCTGGAAATATGATGGATTAGCTGACGACGAAATGGAAATGCATCGAGGGCTTTCTTCTCGATTCCACAGGATTCGAAAAAGAGAAAGACCATTTGATGGATGGCTTTTCAAGCTTGTAGTTTGCTCCACGAATATGGAATCCTGATGTATTAAACAGTTATAAGGGAATATCAGAGTCACTCCCTTCCCTAATTTACCTTATACTGTACCATTATTTCGTGTATTTCAATTTCAGAAATGTTTCATATTCTTTTAGTGGATAGTGGGCTGCACTTCAGCTTGTTTAGCTTCTGTAAAAGTTTACACAGGATTACACAGGGGTAAGTAAATGGGGTTTTCTTAACTTTTGATTCAGTTCAGCCAACTTTTTACTCATTGAAATGCTTCCCAAAAATCCATTCGTCTCCTACCATACGTGCAGACTTTATGCATACAAGCAAGCCACGTTAGGTTATAAGGATGTTCTAGCACACTCTAATACACTGGCATACTTTTCTAAGTACGGGATTCAAAAAACTGCTATCCGAATCAATAGTCATTATCCGTCTTCCTCATTACTTTCCAGGAGAATTGCACCAAATGAAAGTTTTACTTAAGTTGTGCCAAGCACTGCAAAAGCGGTGCTTACATAATCAGCTGCAAATGCTCAATGATAGTGCTAATTCGTGTCTATGGACTTCACCTTCTGGAAAGAGATAAGCTCAAACACTGCATAGTTTAGGGAAAAGGCATTTCCAGGCAACAAACTACAATCCTACTTCAACTTTTTCCGTGGATGCATCCTTCTGCATGGGTTCCACAAGGGCATTGACGGCACTGGCCAAACACAGAGGAGAATAAAAAAGCAAACGAAGAAAGCTTCTCAACAGCGTCTGCTCATTGCAGATGGAATCTAAAAAGAAGAGCTCCACTGCTTAGAGGCAAACACTTCTTTTGCTCAAAGCCGAGATGCTCAAGGAGCAGGCGAAATTTGAGAAACGGAGACGGCGTACAACACGAAAATAGCGGACGTGAAGAACAAAAGTAGTAGGGTAATTCCCCTTCGGAGATTTCCGGAAACTAGGCGAAAACATATTATCAGGTGTGAGTATTCGCAGAAGTTTTTTAATGGTAGTTTCGATGAGGATTTATAATTTGAAGCTAAAATGCCCACAAAACAAAGGTAGATGACAGTGTACAAGAACATCCCTTGAAGAAACTCATACGAACATTCCAAACATTGCGCTGGATTTTGTTACCTCCCAGCTAAATGTCTCCAAGCAGTGTTTTACTGGTAACGTCGGCGAGTAATTCGATCCTGATTACATATGCGGGCACATAGATCGGCTAGTATGCAAACTCTGAACAATGCTGATGCCATACTTTACGAAAATCGTACCTCGTGAGGTTCGTACACGGGAGAAGGAAATGTACATGGTGTGAATATCGGCGGAACTGGTATCTGACCCGCAGAAGCCAGTTGCAGAAGAAGTCCTAGCAGAAGCATGCCGCCACATTTACCGTATCGAAGCGAACCACAGAGATGAGGTAGACTGGGAGGCACAGTGGGAGTAGGAGAGCGACGGAACCACAGGTCGTGTTGATTAGTGTTTGGACCCGATGGAGCCACTACCAGTTGTCCAGAACGACGAGCGCGGTCGTCAGCCTGCCGCCTTGTCCATTATGAAACGTGGCCACGCCCCTTCACCGAGGATGTGGGCGCGCCACGCACTGACTTTCTCAGGGTAGATTGCTCTTTCGGAAGATACACGAATTATTTTCTGAGGCGGGGGATAAAATGTCGTTGGCCTGTAGCAACTACCAGTTCGCGAATGAGTTCTCTCCTCTTGCTGACCAAATAAATTCTTCTTTTCTTCTTTTTACTTGCGCTGCCCTTGCCTGTGATTTGATGCAAAAGGCGGGGCTTAAGGAAGTCTGACTTCATGCACAAGAGATACATGCGGAAGTAAATTTTTAAGTTCCGAAAATGCAAAACTGAAGAAGAAATTAGCAGAAGTTCATCCATTAACCAAGCTTCAAAACTTACTTTTTTTCAAATTACACTTCATCCAACGTTATTAGAGCGGCTTTTACCATAAGCAGAGAGTTACGTAAAGGAAGCAACAACAATATACTTAACCAGTTAACAGGTTGAGCCAAGGCGTAAAAGCCTCATAAAAAATTTCCTCAAAAACAAAATGTTTTTAGTTAACCGAACAATATGAAACGTGAAAATTTCCTTAGATTCACAAGAAATGTAAATAAAATCGATCCTTACTAAAGAAGGAGACAATAAACATCGCAAGATGGATTATTTACGTTATGAGGTCCCTACTATCCTATTTTGTTTCTGTAAAATAATACATGTCTACTGACACGTACTCTTCAACAAATGATACCTGCTTCTGTACTTGAACAGCGGAAGCGTTCAGGACTACGCATACATCAACTACGGATATATTTTAGAAGGAAACCCCTGATATGGTCTATTGTAGATGAATTCACACACGGAGTAACTCGTCCTGTGTCAAAGATCACATTACGGCAAACAGACTTTTCGGCTGTCGGAAAATTTCCCCTTTTTCGGCATCAAATCCCATAAAGTGGTGAAAGAATAACGGGAAGCTTAAATTCTTTACCATGGGATGAGAATATTAAAAGAAAAACGGGAAATTTCGCATATCGCTGCTAAGCGTCTATACCTGTGTTTAAAGGCAACATTCATGGAAGGATAAGTTTTTCTAATCTTTCTGTAATCGGAGTCTAACTACGAGTTTCTGAACAACCACAAAAGGAAACAAATCAAAACCTCGTATTTTTCGAGAAACCTGCTAAAGAACTGGAAATGCCGGCCGCATCTCCGCCTTTTTTCTTGACCGACATTTAAAGAAGCGTTCGGACCCATTTTATTTTAGAATTCCTGCATTAGAAAGATCTGTCATAGTTGTTTCTACAGTGTCACCATAAAACCAATTGCAATCGTTTGCGTTACCTTCTGAAAAATCTATTTTTGACCGACTTTACACAAGAGTCTGCGGTCAAAGTTGGTTAAAATCGACCCGATATAGGTCACTGCTGATTTTTCCCTGAAATACTCATTAAAACTTACTTGTTCTTGAAGAAAACATAGAGCTTTTCTACTAATTGGGCAAATCTGAGCCAAAAAGCTCAAAAACAAAAGTGAAATCGAATGTTTCTTTCACGGTCGGCCAAGAAAATTGGCGGAGTTCCGGTCGCCGTCTTCAGCTCTCGCTAATTCCTCGAAAAATGACAATTTTTGAGCTGTTCCCTTTTGCAGCTGTTCAGGAACTGAACTGATAATTAAATTCCGATTATAGATAAACTAGAAGAACTTCCTTTTCCGTGAGTGCTGCCTTTAAAGAGAAGCGGACTACGCAGACGCAGAAATAAGGTCAGGCCTATTCATTTTGTTGTCGATTTTCCACCTAAATCATTGCCGTAGTGTTTTCCCCTTAAAAGTGCAGTGAACCAAATCAGCAACATTATATGAAAACAGTGATATAGATTCGGCAGTGCTGTAATATTTCATTGCTCGTTGTAAATAAATGTATACAGTACACCATCACTAGGTGATCAACTGAAGGAAATCTAGCATAAAAGTGATATGAGCTAATAAACTTCACCAGAAGGTGCCCAAACAGTGCTGCGCCATAGGAGAGATGAAGTGGGCGAACGAATTTGCACGCAAATGGTGTACATGCGTATTCTCTGAGCCGAGCAATTCATGCAAGTTCTCGTGGACTTTCATATCAGAAAACCAAATGTTATGGTAGGAAATCTTCGTCATTCCCCGCAAATGCTCATCGTGCTTTTAAAACTGCGCTGTTAATGATATAGCCATCTACATCGTACTAATTTGGTTCAGAATGTTCTTTCCCTTTGGTCTTTCTGCTAAAACGGGATGATTCTCTCAAAACAGGTCCATTTTTTGCATAACTTTGAGTAAAATGAAGCAATTTGAATAATTGAAAATGCACGGCAATCTCCTAGCTTCGGGCGCCTAACTGTTTATGTGCCTATTTATCCAGCAACGGCATCAGACGCCTGTTCGATTGACGCATAGGCGTTCCAAACTGGCATCCACTTCTAAAAGCCAAACACTATACCTGCCATACTTTACAGCGGGGCAAAGAACTGATTATTGTTAAAACGCTAGGAGATCACAGCATTTTTTTTTAGCCTTCACACTGATCCGCTTCATTTACTTCTTGCTTCTGAAGAAAAAAAAAGTTGCAGGGTCCTTGAAGATCTGTCTGTATATAAATCTTATATGGACCGGCTCTCCACTAATTTCATCCAGAACTCTTTAAAGCTTCAATGGATGTTTTTCTACTCTTTACAGGCCTACCATTTACTGGTCTACGGGTTCATAATCAAATATGCGCTTCAATTTTTAATTTTTATTTCAAAATACGCATAAACCATGATACAATATAGAAGCAAGAGTTACAACCAGTATCTGCAAGATCTATATTATATTCTGCCATAACGAAAAAGTGGCGTTCGTGTATCTACGAAAATTAGAAAATGGAGAGTTCTATGTCATTTTCTAACCTATTTACCTACTGGAATTTTTCTAATTTCTATGCAAAGTCCGAAAGTTTCACAGTACAAATTTCGAGAAGAAAATCGTATTTACCACATAGAGTCGATATTTTGGCACTTTTCAAAAAAGACGCAAGGCTCGCGCACAGCTCAAAAAACATTTCGATACTGGTGAAGTTTTCAAACAGTAACATCCAAATTCAAAAGATATCTACTCGTTTAGTAGATAGCCGATGGTATTGTGAGTTGATGGATATCCTCCTCCTCCTACATCTGTAGCAATTCTTCAACATAGCTCTCTTTTCAAGAGCTCCATTTTAACAGATGCGTAGTCTACCACATCTTTAGTAGTGACAGTGCTTGTAAGGTGATTTAGTCACTTGCTAAAACAGAAGAAGAGCGGCTCGGTGGAGTACGACCTAAAAGAAAACAAAAAGATGTTCTCTACCTGTGATACTCGGTGGCTAGCGGTCGTAAAGTAAAGAGTCAAAGCTGATTCCTGAGACTTTACGAATGTATGGAAGATGATGGGCCTGTAAAAGCGGTAAAGTGGAACATATAATGGTGTTTATTCGACACGAATCATGCTAGACAACTGTAAAAATAACGCTCCAATCCCAGTGAATAACCAAAACGGTCTTTACTATCTCTGAACTTTGCTTTCTGAAATGCTGGAGCTGCTGAAGCGATATAGCGAAACGCAGGTAGCTTTAAGATGAAGCGGCTCTTCTCCTACCGCAAAGCCTCTTTATTTTCATTTTTTAAAACTTTTCTTAAGGTTACGCGAATTTTGGAAATGAAGTTGCCCTAAGTGCATGTAATTAGCGATCATATACATTATCAAAGCAATGTTATCTCCAGATTTCAGTACAAACATGTAGAACATATGTCAAGAAAATACAGATAACCTAAAAAGGCAAACGTTCTTAGCATTCAGAAACTCTTGGATTGCCTTAATAGGATTTTGCAAAGCTCGGCTCGGCGGACGCGAAACAGACTGCTTTTTGCAGCCAAGTTTGTGCGCCCGCACTCTAAGGACGCTGCGATGCAGAGACTAGAATGGAACCTAAACTGGAGTCCAAAATTTAATGAAGAAAGACTGGCATTCTCAACTAATTATACCTGGTCCGTCCCGAGAGTTTCTGAACAGGAAAGTGAGTTCTTCATAGGTTCGAATGACTAAATCTGTAGGTAACTCCTCCTCTTTTCATTAGTACTAAAGAACCTCCATCTCAGTCCCTAATGCGAGTGAGTTACAAGAGTTTGGTATTATCACAACGACATTGGCCATGAAAGTTATGCTTATATTTTTGTGGAGGAAGTGGCGTGTGAAGGAAAATATGGACAAAGGTAGTACGATACAGTACGATTATTGTCATTGCAGAGCCCTCCATCTGAGCAGTTATCTCTAAACGCAGCACTCTCGAAAAAAAAACCAATTTTGAGATTTTTGCATTTTTAGAATACTTTCCAGATTGGTCCAACGCCAAAACAAAAGAGCCTAAAATTTACAACTCACCGAGAAAATCGGCAAAACGCTTTTGTCCAAGTTAGGAGAACGGACGAGTTGTCTATTATCCCTTGCGCACTTTGCAGATCTTGGGACGGTGGACTATGGGCAATTGAGCTTCCTCCCTTTGTTGCGTAGAGGGACCACTGCAGCTCATATCTACTGTTTCTTTATGCGTACGCACATTGTAAAAACTCAGGCAGTGAACTTCTGCTCTTTGCGTAAAGTTGCTTCGGGACGTTCACAGGACCTCTAGCATCAAAATCTCCACTAGATATCTTCGTTTTGCGATAGATGACTGATTGTGGTTATTTCTACGGTTATCTTCTTCTAAAAATTCGTTTTGTGACATATCCGCTTCGTGGTGGTTTCCCTCCAGACGGGGCAAAAAAGAAAAGGTACGGAAATAGTTGTAAAGAATAGATTAGTATAAATGGGCTGTTGGTTTGTATCGCCTCTACCTAGACGAACCAAGCCCACTTTCATAATTTGGGCAAACACTTACTAAAAACAGCATTTGTATGATAATCTTTGATTCGCTATAATTCGCTTTGCAGTTATTGAAAAACGAAGTTTGCAAAAGTAGTAGAGATAAGTGGATTTTATCCGATTAATGTTGCACTTGATAGGAATAATGCAAGCGCGCCGAAAATAGAACAAAATTTTTCTAGCGTGAGTGCTGCCTCTAATAATGATTGCATTACTGTTTTCGCCAGAAAGGTGGAAACTGGCTACGTAGAACTGTACACTGTACAGACCTTGAATACCTGTAACTCACTCACATCACGGACTCTGATGGGAATTCCTTGAGTTCCACTAAACACGAGAATTTTTCGCACACAAATGAATTGAATTCTGGCGTTCGATCCTATGCTAATATCCCATCCCTCAGGCCAGTTCGATTTATGTCGTACGAGTCACGGTTTAGACCGAATAATCTAGTACTATCGTTTTCATGAAGAGTTTTTATAATCGGACTGTGATACTTACTGTAAACGAAAATGCTTCAGTGCGTGGTTACAATACGTATAATGAGAAGAAAACCTATGCTTTTATTTTTTCTAACAAAATAATGACCAAAACTGTCCGACGAACCTAGAAAGAAGACAATGTTGTTTTAGTAGGGCCATGTGTCCACAATCCAAAAATAGTTTTCTAGCTGCCCACTGCATATTTAAAAGGAGATGTAAGCAGTTTTTCGACTTCGTTATCGGCATGGGCTGTGATACTTTTTTCTCGGCAGTTTTTTTTTCATTAAATTTTTTCATTAAAACATCGCCATTTGCTGTGAATTTGAAACAATGAGGGTGCGCTTACATATCATGCTACAGCTAGAGGTTTGGCTATTCAATGACATAAAAAAGCTGCGGTTCAAGCACTCGCCTATCAGAGAAAGAGCTAGACTTTTGATGCACAAAAATTATTTATCGATTATCAGCAGCTCCTCAAAGTCCCACAAATGTTAGCGATCGTTGCAAGTCACAGACATATTTAGAACCGTACCTAGCTCTTGGAATAAGGAAAGTCTTCTAACGCAGCAGAGCTGTGAATGGAGTCATTTTTGGCGAAAAATCAACAAATTTTTTGCTCGAAAATTGCTTATATCTTCCTTCTTATGCAGGGTGGGCAGCTGATAAGGTCTGCGTTGCACAGCAAAAATAAGGAGCTACTAGAAGAGCTATGCCGTTGACCCGGATCCGTTGGACCGTTCTGACCATTCCCTAGTAAGAGGGTTTGAGGTCAGCGGAAACAACAACCTAGCGAGCGACGAAACAACCTAGCGGTTATTTCGTAGTCAGCTTATTGTTATATTGAAAGCCTATTTTGGATAAATTCTCTTGTTTTCATTTTCTTCTACTCATGTGAGGATGACATCTGTGGTATGCGACCGAAACCGACGAAGCAAAAAATGAAGAAACAAAATTTCTTTGGATAGAAAGGGAATCCTAATGAGCAGAATAAGCATATATTTACGAAAGGGGTACCAAATAGCGACATTGCGCATATTTCTAGTTTACTGCGAAAACTCCCCTGAATACGGCTTTCGTATTACAACGTGACAGTATTATTTTGCAATAAGCGGTGCATGTGTTATATGCAGTTAGCATACTAGATTATCTTCATATATAG
>KN549201.1:617365-640800 GCA_000797555.1 Oesophagostomum dentatum | reverse complement strand
CAAAAATTTCGGACCTCCCCCCGCCCCTCCCCCCTCGGACCGCCACTGCTTCTTGGCTATTTCTACCCCTACCAAGTCGTTTATACCAGCTAATAATAGGCTTACAAATCTCAACGTTAATAAGGCGAATTAAGGATGAGAATCAGTTTATCATTGTACAGTTTGCTGGCAACTGTTTTTAAATAGAAATGTTTTTCGACTTCTTGATTGTGTCACGTTCACTCCCTGCAGGACTAATGCTGGCGAACCCAGTTGGCAACCAAACACCGGCTGTTCAATGGTTATTGCTCAGTAATCCTGTGTTTAATCACGAAATACGTTGGATCATAGTGCACACCTGTATCGCAGGCCTAATCCAACCATAACAAACGAACAAGGAAGGACAGAATATGGAGAAATTTTGACGAATTTTTTCCGGGCCGTGAAGGTGCTCCCTGGCAGTGCGTTTTACTCAAACCGCTTAAGCTCTTAGCTAGATTCAGTCTTCTTCCTTTTGCAGTTAATCGCCGAGGATAAAAAACTCTGTCGCCCGAAATGATCAGCAGTCGGGTGCATGTACCTAAAAATTTCAAAAAAAGGCTGCCGGAAACGGAAAAGAGAGCTGAACAAAGAGCTGAGGATAAGAATACCACCGAGAATATAAGCTCTATAGATTTCCCAGAAAGAATTCACTTCCGGAAGAAGATGCGGCCCAAAGAATTTTTTTGACTTGCCTAGCGCAAGTGTTTTCTACGTGCAGCATTTCTTTGAAATTTACTGTCAGAGATGAGATCTTACGCAAAGATAATCGAATTGGAACTTGTCTCTTCAAATCCCCGTGCACTATTTCATGGTTAGGGTCAATCAATTCAGGTGTTTGCCATGTTCCTATCCCCAAACCCATAACCTCATCTAGCCGATTGGTTTTTGCTTAGCCGCATATTTGAGTTTTAATCTTGGCATGGTGCACAGCTAATGTTTTTCCCAATGTATCCACACTTATCACATGTAGTAGAATATAGGATCTAATATTTGCGCTCAACATGCATTTTTAAAATATTTGTGAAGGCGACAGCACCGTCATATTCCTTCTTTTCTTCCTTCAAAAAGCTACTCAAGACGAGAGTTTATTCCTCTTCTATGGAATCATCCCGTTGATCTACGACTTGAGCTTGCGTACGTTGAATGTTATAAATTTGTAAGGATTTGTACGATGCGTAGACGCACGTTTTTCCTTCATGTGAAAAGGAAAAGTGGATGCATAGAAATGCCCTTAACCTTCACAGAAAAGTGCCTCACAGATTTAAAGAGCAGAGTCAAAATCAGCACTTCAAAAATGACATAACTTAGGCAAGGTTTCCTTTCCAGGTTAGGTCCATTGAAGAAGTACGCCTAACCTCAGTTTAAAAATTTTGTATGTTTTGCTAAAACAATTTCCGAAAGTTGCATCAAATTTTGGACTGCATTTCAAGGTACTCCAGGGTGCATGACAAAAGAAACGATAGCTGGCCGGCTGTCGGGAACCCACGGATTCCCTGAACTTGAAGGAGAGATATTTTGAATATTTAAACGTCCAAATAAATCATGATCTATACAGTACATCCTATCTAGATGAGATTGCTGCACTAGCAGAAAACGAGGGGAAGTACCACAATTTCTACGACAGCATGACAATGTGTACCATCCACACGGCTAGCTGGCACATCGTTATCGTTACTTCTGTTCGCCATCCACTAATTTGCTGTACTGTTCTTCTTGAAATGTTACAAACTAGAAATAGAGAAGTGTTTTACCTTATTGCCAAGACAGACATTCAGAAGAAGGAGTAAAATCAGCTTCGTAGCATTTGCCTTAGCTACTTATACTGTTTTGTTTTTTCTTCATTTCTTCTCAGTAATTGCAGACCGATGCATGAAACGATTTGCTTCATTTGGCTCATTTCACTGATTTCATTAATATTATTATATTTTAGGGATTTTTAGCCAGGATAAGCTAATCTACAATCTACAAAAGTTGTTTGGTTCCGGACATTTAGTCTTCCTCCCTGCCCACCTGCGTGTAAGTAAACGTGCACAAGCGGGCTAGTTTACCCATACTATGTACTGCACTTAGAGTACAACTGTTTCCTCATCGTCCTTATAATGTATAGAAGGTAGGCGGTGAAGTTGGCATGATTGGGATTTTAGAGGTGATCGTGGACTCATGTTGTGTTTCCTTTGAATGGTCGATGGCTTGGAAACCTTGGCTGCACCTAGATCGAATACAATTATTCTTTTGTTCCTCATTTTTGTTCCAACATTCACCGCGTAATGTTGTTTGTCATAGTTATTGTGACATCTACATTGTTAAACTAACATTCTTTTCTCATTTCTTCCTTGTATCATAGAAGTGCAGTACTGGATGTACCCAGAGGATTTCTTCACCACGCGTGAAAGATTAGATTTTACTATCTTATTATAAGCAGGAACCTATATATGCTTAGTTTTCGTACATGATCCGTGCAAGAAACGGAAATTGAATTCATCAAGGAAAAGCAGGTTACACACTTCTAGTGTTTGTGCAGTTAACTTCGTTTTTTGCAGTGCACAAAAAAAATGTCGTAGCAAAGTTACCCTTTGAGATGAGCCATGGAAAACAATTTAGGAACATTTCGGTAACTAACGCCGTGAAAAATTGTTGTTGTAGCGGCGAAAAATATGGAAATTCTACACTAAAAAATTTGCTTACAGTTTTTTTTCGTTGGCTGCCCCAACTGTAGAACTCCCTGGATTTCGTCTGCACATCTCTAATAGAAAATTTATTTAAAGGTCTATTTAGCTTTTGCCACTTATCTATCATCTTTTCCCAGTGTAGGTAAAGACCTCCTTATGCCTTGAATCTCTTACTGGTCTTTGTTGCGGAAACTTCCAGTTATGCACAGTTAAAAATATGATGGTCAGCTCAAGTCTGTTGAACTAGTTGTGACATCCGGCTCGGAAACGAACATAATTTGCAACTATTGTTCCCTATCTAGTAGAATCTTTGCAGATATAAATCGTCGTCAGCAAACTAGCACAGACGCTTGAAAACGACGCAGGCAGCCAGTCCTTTCACTTCGCCTTTCAGCGCTGACCCAGTGAAAATGGCTAAGTTCAGAGCACATAACCGTGCTGCACTTCTCACACTAGCCGTTACGATTTTCTTGTTCTTCGCTTTCCGACAGAGAATAACAATCCTGCCAATGGCGCCGAGCGAGCCTGTCATAGAACCCTGTGAGTCCAGCTATTCCTCGTCCTTCAGCTCTGCAGTCTTTCTTAGTGCCTCCTGCTCCCCAGGTTCGATTCGTGGACAAGAGGCTCGCGCAGAAGCCAGATCTGCGTTCTTCTGCTCCACTCTCAAAGCCATCCCGGCGAATGATTGAGCTGTACAAGATTCAGGTCTGTCACGCATCTCGGTTTAAAACAAAAAAAATGCTGCTGCTTTTTCCCGGTTCTGTGTTAATCCACTAAAAAATTCAGGCTGTCCAACGTCGCGCTTATATGAAGGCTGTTTTCAATTCACTTTCTAAGAACTATATGTTTGTTTACAACAACATGGCTCCGGAGGTGAGCTCTTGGAATACTTATTTTCTCTTTAAGCTTTATTTTTACAAGTTCAAAACCTCTACATACTGAGCTATCTTGGTATTAAATTTACAGTTTCACAGTCAAGTCAGTAATTCCGCTTTCTGTTTTACAACAGCCTATTTTCATATAGAGCAGTGCCATATCGTATGATAATGATTTCTGGCACACATCCGTGTTGGAGTAGATTCGATGAGTAATGTTTCCTGGTACAATCACAGCTTCGTCAGAAGTCTCTATATGGTAGATTTTATAAGTGCACGTGAGCAGCCATTTAAAAGAAAACCAGCTCTTCGTAGATTTTAAACCAAAAAAAACCTAGCAGTGGGACAGTCACCGACTCACATTCGGTTTCAGCGACAAAGTTCCTTTTTCGGTGTCTATGAATTATTTTGTCACTCGTTACTCACGAATGTAATCGTAAACTATACAAAGCCTTATTTCGCACGAACTGGATAAAGCAAAGAGTTTAGTACTTTGCGGCTCAGAAACACCAACTTTTTTCTGCTGACGCAGACAACCATAAAAATAGGTAGAGCGGTCATTCGTTTGACAAAGAAAACAGCTTCAATTCCGCAAAACCTACTCTCATCTAGATTTCGTTTCGCCGGTGCTATATTTGCTATCTTTCAGGAGATGGAGAATCGCAAGTGTAAAAACATAAAAACTTCAACCCCATTACTCCTTAGAAGCATATAAAACACCACTGCTCTGACACATTCGAAAACAGCTGATATCTCTCATTAAATCAGCTTAAAATTTTGTTGCCTGGTGTGTAATCGTACGGTGTTTTGATGAGAGGACTAAAGAGGCAAGCCATCTTGGGGTTTCTTGAATAATAAAGAGATGTCCGCTGTTTAAACCTATGCATTATCTACATATCTTCACCGTAGACGTCCTGTGTGTAAAAGCAGTACTCCGGGAAAAAAANCTGTTTCTCTGATTTTGGCATGATCGTTAGCTCTCATCGTATGCTTCGTAAAAGCAAAAGGATTCACGATAATCCTTTGCCAATCTCCAAAAATCCACGCTTGATCGGTACCTGTGTGCACGAAATAGCCCACTTTTTGACTTACCAAAAACAGCGTTTGTACAATATTTTGACAACTGGCTTTGCAGTTAGTGAAAACTGGAGCAAATAAGTCTATTCCAAACAATACAGCTTATTACGATCTCAGTGAACGGTTTTATTTAACTATTTTTCATGAAACTGTGCTGGTTAACGCAGCAATCTAGTTAAAAAAAGAGGGTGGGGACGTTCGCGATAGCTGCTGATCAGAAGCGGATTTCAGAAGAGCGACGAGGGATCGGCAAGAATCCTCTTTCATTAGTCGAGAATTTGATGTGAGGAATGCATCTATGACAAAAAGAGAACAACATTTTTTAGCGTGAGTGTTATCCTTAAAAGCGCTGATAATTAGTGCACGTATTACTCTAGACTAGCCACATCTACAAAACATTTGTCAGAAATGCCGACGAGTAGAAACTTCAGCTACTGTCTCCTCAAGTCTTCTGCGGACACACACATCGCGGCGGACATGTTGGTACGCGTTGGATAGTCGTAGCTAGAGATATCTGGCGGTCGATCGATCGCCGGCTCCGCCTTGTGTCCGTATACTTCTTGAGTAGACAATACGTTCAATAATAGGGGCGGGACAGGAGAACGATGGCTTATTATTATTGAGACTCGAGACTTATTACTTTTCGCTTAGTACGGCGATAGCTGAAAGTTACAATTTCCGCAGGTGCGTTGAACCTATATAGAATTTTTTGATGAGCGAAAACTAGTGTGCGCAACTGATTTCATTCTTCCGGGCTCTCGTAGTTGCCGTTGACCAGATATCTACTTCGTGTGCACAGCTGCATAGCAATAATACCGTTATGTCTGTTAGATCCGTCATGGAATGAAAGTGCATTTCAAGAAATTGTGTCCCATGTCAGAAAAATACGACAAAGTAGAAAAGCTGATAAAGGCGATAGAAAATTGTGAAAAGTCAACATTTGTGACTTATAGCCTTAGTAAATCTGTTTAACTTTCCTCTCACCAATGGCCTTCCTACTCAAAGAGCTTTGAACTGAAATTTTTTCTATATTTTTATTTATATAAAGTTCAGTCGCATACAACTGACCACAACACTGGCACTCAGGCAAATTGCCGGAACTTCCATGTGATTCGCCGTTTTACGGAAGCTTCACTAAATTTCTATTAAAGGCAGCATCCACGCTCGGAACGCCTTCTGAGTTCTCGACAGATTCTGAAAGAGGAACTCGAAGAATGGTTGAGGTTCAAATTTCTCGGCTCAAAATTCATCCCTGACCGAGAAAACCGCTCCAGAAAACTCGTCCTCGATCCCGCGGAAGAGTTCTCTATTTCGCCGTGCGCTTTTTATTGGGGTCGTCTACCGCCTCAAACGCACCGATATGGAAGAGACTGTTAACTCTACTCATATTCAGGGGTTATAGCGCTCTAGCTAGCGCGGGAAGCTAGTTGGAGAACTCGTCCATGAAATCGCGGACGAGTCTTCTGGAGCGGTTTTCTTGATCAGGGATGACTTTTGAGCCGAGAAATTTGAATTTAAACCATTTCTCGAGTTCCTCTTTCAGAATCCGTCGAGAACTCAGAAGGCGTTCCGAGCGTGGATGCTGCCTTTAATACTGAGACTCGAAAGCCCAGTGGTGTGAAGTTCGCGGGAAAGTAGCGTCAGCATCTATAGTAAACAGACCAGATATGCTCGTGGAGTAAAGGGGTTGAAGACCTCTCCGAGCCCTCTGCAGTTGATCCAGCAGTGGCTTCCGATCAAATGCAGCAAAGCGATCCGAGCGACTGCTCGAGTTCAAGTAACGCAGTGTTGATCCGGCTGACGCTAACTTTTATGCCGCAAGTACCGGTAGCACTCACCTTCTCTTTTATCCTGCCATGTTTTCGTTCTTATTATTCTACTTAAGGCGCATGTAAATTAAACAGAAAACAGCAAAAAAAATGAACATTCAAGATATGCAAGCGACTAACAGTTAAGAAGCAAATGGGGTCTCATGGATGCAGTGAAAAACTAACCCATCTTGCAGGTGTTCTGTCCAGAATTGGTCCGTGTGGGTACCACGAACGACGGCGGAAAGTGGATATGCAGTCCCTTCCGGTGAGCTATTTTAAGATTTTACAGCATAATTTTTGAAAAGCGCTAATTTTTGTTCAGGATACCAGATGGATGCGTGATATTTTCACTTGGGATGTACAATGAAGTCACATTTGAACAAGAGCTTCAGTATATAACGAATAAACGCTGCAGTGTGTACGCGTATGATTCAGTAAGTTGACTTGCTTAATGTTGTACTCGTTTGGCGTTAGTATATATCGGCTACAGAACGAGCAGGCTCCTGCCACTCTAAAACTGTTGGAAACTATTCGTACGAAAGCAATGAAGGCCACCATAGCTGCGGAGACGGACATCGCTAAGGAACACTACACGATAAATGATCTCATGGTTATGGAGAACGTGGACAAGATTGAGATCTTCAAAATCGATATCGAGGGTAAGGCGTCGGGTGACAGTTTTTGCCTATTAAAAGTTGTTGTTTAGGAAGTGAATTCACCGTTATACCTGGATTCCTCGCCAAGCACAAGCCAGCTCAAGTAAGTATATGCTTTTGGTATGGCATCGATGGCAAAAAAAATCTTACGTTTTGTAATTCTGCGAAAGAATCTATTCTAACTTGTGTTCCATTTCCTTAAAATGTTTGCGGAAGAGGTGCATAGTCGTTTGCCAAATAGCACTCCTTTCCGTAAGTGGGCTCCTGACTCCTTCCTAAGCTTTAAGATTAATAATTTCTATAGTACTTTGAACTATCAGGCTGGAATGAAAGCCTCTGTGAACTTTTACTCGAAATGCCTTAAGTTTTTTCAGACCACGACTCGGGAAATTGAGGACAATGTAGGAAAATTTTATCATTAATGGATCTTTAAGCAAAGTCAGTAAAAATTCCGAATAGCAAGGTATATTTTGCACAGAGTTTTTCATGAACTTCTCGTGTTTCTTTCCTCAAAAAGCAAACGGTACTTAAGTACTCAGCATCCTAAAAGAGCAAAATCTGTGCTAATAAGAACGAAAGCACCAGCGATTCCCGTAGATTTTTAGTGAAAATTTTTCAGCAGTTTGTTTACTGAGAGTACGTGATTTTTTGACCTTGCCTATTTTTCCATTTTTGTAGTGCTGCTTGCTTAATCCGAATTTTTTCATGTTTATAATATATTAGGCTCCTTAAGTGTAATGAGCGCAGCAGCATGTTAGTAGCGTGGCCCGCGAAACGCTTTTAGCAAAATCCAGTTTTGATTCTAAAAATTTTTCTTCATTCTTTGGCAGGAAACGACCACCGTCTAATTGTTGCTACATTGTTAGATGGGAATGCCCCATTTCACAGGAACATAAAAATTCCACCAACATTCTACATTACTTGAGTCCTATTATCTTAAACACGGAGAGTAACTGTCTCTCATGTGTTGAATTTTGATCTTCACTCTAGACAGAAGGAGGCGTCTATCAAGCTGGTCAGTTGCGCGAGATAAGAAGAGGGGCCGCTGATTAAACGCTAGAGGTGCAGGCTCTCGGTTCGTCATAGAAGTTAAATGCAAAGAAACAAAAATGTTCATGGAAACCTTCCGGCCAACCTAGTAGTTCCTTTTCTGGAGCCAGCTTTGTTTCATGAAAAATTTGCTGCTTTAGATCATTAAGTTCCCTTGGATTATCGTGCAAATTCTCTTGCGAGAAAATCTAGAAAAACGCCTACTAAATGCTGCATATGATATCGCTCCATACCTTCTTATGGCAGAAATATTCTAACAAAATCATTAGTTTTTTGTCGACTTTTGCCCCTGTTCGGCTTTGTTAGCACCCATTTTAAAGGCAACATTCACTCTAAAAACGGATTTCGAGATTCAGGTAGTTTATGAAACCTCGGTGGCTGAATAGCCGAAAGCCAAAGTGGGAGCACCAGTAAGCTGCTCTTTGGGGAGAAAACGGCCAAAACGTCGGGTACTCCGTGGACTAGTTGCGAAGGATGCGGGGACGAGTTGTCCTGTCACTTTATTTTCCATACTAGTTAGAGCGCTACAACCACTTGGCATGAGTAGAGTTGTACGAGCTTTTTATGTCCTCGCAATTGAGACGGTAGGCGACTCCAACAGAAAGACGGCGACGAAATCGAAAACTCGTCCACGAAACCGTGGACGCGTCTTCTGGAGCGAATTTCTCGGTCGGGAATGAGTTTTGAGCCGAGAAACTTGAACCTTAACCCATTTTTGAGTTCGTCTTTCGGAATCCATCAAGAACTCAGAAGGCGTTCTAAGAGTGGGTGCTGCCTTTAAGCAAACGACACAATTCCAAGAATTTGAAAATGCGATTCCTTAGAATCTGCACATGCTTCAGTTTTGAGATCCTGCCATAGAATAGATCGCTGTCAGAGACTGCTCACCCAGGCGCATACGCCATTACGATTTGCTTGCAGGGACCCTCACTGTACATTGAGCACGCTTCAGTTACTGATTTGCTGTTACACTAGAGTAACGTGTAGCGGTCAGACTTGACAGAATTATTAAGCAGTGCTGACATTCGAAAACGATAGGTTCGTTTGAGAGGTGTCAAGTATTCAGAACAGAAGGCTAAGGCCCTCCGATCACAGCTGTGGTCCTAGGGTCGCTCGGTTCTGTTTATCACAGCTAAAAGGGAAGCGTTTAGGAGAAGTTCTCAAATTTAGGACGGTTCTAATCCATTTAAAGTGTGAAGAAAACGGGAAACATTAGGATTGCGATTGCTCTAGAAGTTATTCTGTTTTGCAAGGAAACCTCAGCGCTGAACCTGAGTTGGGGTACAACCTATCTTACTGCACCTGATTCACGTTAAAAAGTCCCTTTGCGCTTAGTCATAAGCATTGGTGATACAGATCGCCAAAGAGGTTTGCTATCTGTTTAAGTACTTAAAGCTTTGAATTCCAGGCTGCTTTGCAGCAGGTTTCCCGCAAAAAGATCCCTGTTATAATCGAAAATGTTTCTTATATGATTTGTAGGCTATTTTGAAAACAAAAAAGGTACCTGAAGCTAGCTTTCCATTCTGTTCAATCCAATAAATGCAGCACTACGATTGAAAAATGTGCTTCAGTTTTTACTGTGAAGGTGTTCCTTCGTCCACAAGAATACTGCAGAAGTAGGAATACTGCGGAAGAAGTCGCGTCAAAACTTCGTTTTTATTCAGAATGCGGCCTCAGGTGTATGGTGGTGCCGTGTACACAGCCGCCTCTGTCTTTTGACTTCGATCATGGAGCAATCAAGATCATCAAACCAAAATCGCCTGTTTAAAGGTTTTGTCCCAAGAAAATGGAGCAATTTGTTACTTTCACACAATCTGCTTCTTGCCATAACTGATGCGCCAATTTTACTTGATTTCTTGAACTATCCTTCATGACCAGCCTGTAGGCTAATTCAAAAAAAAGGCGCGCTTGAACACGACTCCTGCTGATATGAGGCTGAATTCTGAATAAAGTCGCGGCTTTAATGGGAAATCTATTGTTGCCTTTCTCTACATGAACAGTGTGCGTGCTGCCTTTAAGGCACCGGATGATGTCAGATATTATGATGTCAAAGAAACTTCACCAATGTACAGTTCTTGTTTCAAACACGTACAGTTTAGATCATGATCGAGATACACGGGACTCCAGCAGAGATGGTTACTCTACTGAACAACATCTCCAAACAGGGATACTGGCTTTATTCATACGAAATCAATGGAGCATGGCATAACCTATGCGAATTCTCCTTTATACACCAGGATGCATTTGCACGTTATGGTGTAACTCCAATGGCAAAATTCCTTGATTTCAACTAGAGGGAGGGGTATGAGGTTGGGATCGTCGAGCGAAGGGACAGAGCGCGTTTCCCAATGTGCAGTACGTAAAATTATCGGGTTAAGTACCGAGTTATTCAGTTCAATGAGCAACCTGCTCCAGTCATGATACCTCTTGAAGTCACAGTTCATCCTCTTGCGATCCATTTTATGCCTTCGATTTCTATGTTTATCACTGCTGACACCGGTGGACGCAATAAGCTAACCGCCTCTTGAGTTTTGATTACAGCCGGGTTGTCTTTTTAGAGCTGTGCCTTATGAGTAGAAATTTTGATAATGTTATAACTGTCAAGACAGCTACTTAGAGTGCTTACGATTGTATATATACAAATAGTAAGGTTATTACTCTGAAATTCCTCACATGTGTTTCAAGCGAATAAAAAGTGTTTGAACTCTCTTTGCTAACATCTCTTTGCCATCCGCTTTTCAACAATTTTTCCAGTTTTTGTTTCTGCGATCTCGCTTCGAACAACATGGAACTGTAAGTGACTTTCTCCTCATTTAGAACCTGTTTAGCTGCTTTGCATGGGTTTTGCTTGTCTATCTTCTCATCTGTTAGTACATCTTACCTATCATAAATAAATAACATCATGCCTATCCTCACAAGTAAATTTTAAAAAACCGTTTCGCAACTCATTCTGCAATCTTCGCTCACTTGTGGGCCTTAAAGGCAGCATTTACCAGAAAACGCATTTTTAAAATTTTGAACTTTTAAAAATCTGCAGATTTATCTCAAGCCAAAATAAGGGAGCACAAAATCTACAATTCCCGAGGAACTGTTGTCCAAGTTACGAAACTGGGCGAGTTGTTCGTTCCTCGCACACTTCGGAGATCTTAGGACAATCCAACGTGGACAATTAGGCTTCCTATAGATGTAGCATAGACAGGGACCCTGCTCATATCCGTTGTTTCCCCATGCGTACTTTCCTTCTGGAAATTCAAAGTTTTTGCAACTGGTGTAAATTTGCCTTTCGGCGATTATAATCGTTAGGTTCTCCCGCATCAAGATCTCCACTAGACATTTTCACCTTGCTCCGGATAATTGGTGGTGGTTGTTTTTACAGTTAACGTCTTCTTGAAGTTCGTTTTGTGACATATACCTTTTTTGGCGCTATTTCTGTTGACGGGACAACTCCACCTTCCTAACAATACATTATCGGCATTTTCTCGGCGAACTGTAAATTTTGTGCTCTCTTATCTTAGCTTTGGACAAATCTTATGGAATGTATTCTATTATAGAATATATTCTAGATGTAAAGATTTCAGAATTCGTATATTTCAATTGGTGCTTCCTTTAATCGTCGGCATAGAGACAAAGTCACTCCAGCAGAATTTATGAGATGCTTCCGTCGCGAAATTTTGTCAAGAGTTTTACGAAAACCGTCGGAAACTTTGGTATAGGCTGCGCAGTTATGCAAACAGGCAAGAACAGTTGTTGCTGGAAATTACCCACATTATACACACTGAGGCTTTCATTTATGCACATACTTCACAAAGCTATTGGAACTTTGCGTTCAACTTCGAAGAAAAAAAAGGGATCCAAGGAAATAGTGTCTGCTCTTGCTAGGGCATCCTGTATGGGTTATGCTAGATGAGCTTTTGTCGAATTTAGCCGTTTTGGACTATAATTTGTTTTAAGCATCCCATAGCGGTCGCTACTATCAACCCACTCCTCCTTGTTGCTGATTGTCCGCCAAAACGCAGATCACCTTTAATAACCTGAAGCATGCTTTACACGCGTCAATTTACACCCAGCTCTTTGCTCTGTGCAATGTCTAACTGGTATCTTGTTTTAGTTTTAGGCGCCTCCAACTCGTATCATCGTTCTGCTTTGCTCAGTTTCCGATAACATAAAGGTCCTGCGTTCGTCTTCAAATTCTTTAGAAGTTCTATGACTCTTCTACTTTCGCCGACCAGAAATGAATATTAAAAAGCCACTTAGATATGTCGTAACATTCGACACAAGATTGAGTGGAGATGCATAGACTGTGAGCTAAGAAACCAAAGGATTTTTTCTTTCTGCAATATCCTGCTTAAATGTTAGATCTTGAGGTAGAATGTAGTTCTTATGACGTTTGTTTGAAGCAATGGGATATAGTAATGTGAGGTTTTTCATCCCATCATAGACTTCCGTTGTTATACGTTCTAGGATGAGAATATTAATAGTCTTTACCGTCGGAAGAAACTGCTTATCTTCTAATACAGAAGTATGCGAGTCTACCCACATACCGAGCTTCTTAATTTTCTTGAGCGTGACAAATTAAGAAGATGCGAAACAGATCCAGAAGAAACGTTAAAGGCAGCATCCACGCTCGGAACGTCTTCTGAGTTCTCGACGGATTCTGAAAGAGGAACTCGAGAAGTGGTTCAGGTTCAAATTTCTCGGCTCAAAACTCATCCATGATCAAGAAAACCGCTCCAGAAGATTCGTCCGCCATTTCATGGACGAGTTGTCCAACTAGCTTCCCGCGCTAGCTAGAGCGCTATACCCCCTGGATATGAGTAGAGTTGACAGTCTCTTCCATATCGGCGCGTTTGAGGCTGTAGACGACCCCAATAGAAAGCGTACCGCGAAATAGAAAACTCGTCCGCGAGATAGAGGACGAGTTTTCTGGAGCGGTTTTCTCGGTCAGGGATGAATTCTGAGCCGAGAAATTTGAACCTGAACCATTTCTCGAATTCCTCTTTCAGAATCCGTCGAGAACTCAGGAGGCGTTCCGAGCGTGGATGCTGCCTTTAAGCTTAGATGCCACCTGTCGAGCAGTTTGCTTTGGTTTCGATTTTTTCACATTCTAGCTAAATTAGGTTCTTCCGTGATCTTCATTTTCAAGAATTCCTTCAAAGAGATTTCAAGACTTCCAGACTCGAACCTTTTGAAGCATTTGTGGCGTTCTACGATGAAGTCTTCTTCAAACGCAGCGTTGATATTGCCGTCAGCTTCGGCGGTACGGTGACCACCTTCCCACTCGTTCAGTAAAAATAATAGTATATCATGCTGATTCCCGCTGGAAAGAAGAACAGTATTTTTTATTACAGAGCGATCGATGGAAAGAATACGTTACAGGAAAGCGCAAATACTTCGTTTCCGAACTGCATATGCAATTCTTCCGACTGGGAGAAAAGTCGGATGGAATTACTGCGAAATCCGCGTTTTCATAATGAACAGTCTAATACTTTCCAAACAAAGTATAAATCGTGCACGAACAAGCTACCGAAGAATGTTGTTTATCAATTAAAACTCAAAAGAACTTTGCAATGCGTTCTGAAGCTGCATTTCCTCACAATTCTTCTTTGAGAAACTGTGAAAACAAGATCAAATGAACAAGTAGTTTATCCATACTATAAGAAATAATTGGAGAAACATTTAAATGATATCTCATCCAATAAACGAGAAGAAGTAAGGCATGGGTGGTGAAGTAGTCTTTCAGCAGGGAGAATGTGGTCTTCATCATTTCTACAGATCATTTTGAAGGAAGAGCTACGATCATCGACGGATTCTGAAAAAAAGGATTACTATTTAAAGGAAAGTTATTACATGGTTATACTGGTAGCCGGAGCAAAAAAAAAACCAGTGTTGCGCTCTTTGAGCCTATGTGAAGAGTGTCCAACTAGAGACAGTGCTCAGATTTTTTTTCAAAATTTTGTTATGAATTCATATGCCGCATCAAAGGTATCACAGATGGTAAATTAACCACTATTATTCTCCGCCGTTAAAATCCGTTCATGATCAACGCTTGCCGTATAGTTGCTCACCCTCGCAAAATAGTTGAAGGAAAACATTCGGTGGTTTCAAAAAGAGTCGCACATACGTACCTGCATCGGACTCACCTCACGTTTCAGTAACTCCGAAGCGATGAAAAATGACAGAAATGAATATTGTTTCTGAGATATCAAGAGAGGGATGAGTTCTTTCGCAGCATGCGACGACCATGAATGGACTTCTGAAGAATGACCGGATATTATCACAAATCTCTTCGCACTTATAAACATTTGATGGGAGAAGCGCACCCACGACTGAAGGAAACAGTACTTTCTGACAGTGCTCATAGTAAAAGTAGTGATACCCATGGCTTTTAGGGGGTGCGAGCCCGAATCATATTTTTGGGAGGAGCCCCATGCGCCGCACCAGTAAAACTCGTTCGCGCGGCGAACGAGTTTTACTGGTGCGGCCAAAGGGGCCCTCCCAAAAATATGATTCGGACTCACACCCCTTTTAGGTAGTGCCGTAGGCACATTGCCTCTTACGAGGTGTACATTCTCTGCCAGAAGACGTATTCAGGGCATCTTTTCAAAACGCACTGGCATTTTCGTATAGGCGTGCGACTTTTCATGTCTAATATACACGCATTAACCAGAATAACATGCGGATCACTGTTCATTAAGTTTCAAAAAACCGTTTCCTCTACATGTCTTAAAGTATAGTCAGAAGTAGTATCTTAGTGGAACAAGCTTATCGCTGTCTATGCCATGAGAAGAAGAATATTAAACTATCCTAAAATCAGAACAGGGACTATGCATGAGTAGTATCCGGAATAGCTAAGAGAAGATAGTTAAGGACCGGTTGGGTCACGCACGTATTGCACGTGTTGTAGCAACTCTTAAAGGCAGCACCCACGGAAAAAAAAATTGATTTTTTTTTGCATTTTTAGGCACATTCCATAAGTTTTACCCAAAGCCAAAATAAACGAGCATCAAATTTACAATTTACCGAGAAAATGCGGAAACGTGTTGGTCCATGTTAGGAAAATTGAAGAACCCTCCGTCTCTCGCGCAGTTTCCAAATAGTGGGATAACTGAACATCGACAGTATCGCTGGTCACATGTACGCTAACTTCGATGTTGGAAAACCTAGGGGAAGGCAGAAGCGGCAGTTGCGAGAGCAATCTGTTTGTCGAAGACATGAAAGTGAGTGCACTGCCAGATGTGTCTCCGTTTTACGGAAAGGAAGGTGAGAATTTCAAACGATTTTTGAGTGCGTTCCCGGTTAACTATCCTGAAACACTGTGGAATGGAGGAGCCGGATCCAGCTTTTTGAGGGATTTTTCACGAAGGGCGCCCTTACATTATTTGAAAGGAAGGCTTATTTGAAGGGGTCGTACGGGCTCTAAAAGAGAGACTTAGGATTGACGCAAATAGTTTCTGTGTGAAGGCAATGTCCCAGTTATGGTCCTTATCAATTCGGGGCAGACAATCTGTAGCGGGCTTATGTTTCGTACTAGAAAAGCTTACTCCGGCACACATCCTGAGCTAGCTTCTGTGAAGAAAGCCGAGATCCTGTTTGGGCAGTTGATAAATTGGTAAGGTAGCTATTGCATCACAGAGACCATTGAAACTAGGGAGAGAAGTGAGATACAGTAGCGGTCAAAATCATTCGCACAAGCGGTTTTTCGCAGTTTGATTTTTTTTTGATGAATCTCCAGTTGGACACGTGCAATAGTACTGATGTTTTAGCGTGAGCTAGTGCTCTCTTAAGAGTCCTCAGCCATACCTCAATCCCGGCAGGTAATGTAAATGGACATGGTTATAGCCCTTAACCCTTATTTTCACCCCTTTTGAGAAAAAAATTTCTTTGTGGACAAGTGACCATCGAAAAAGAAACGGGTGCATGTGGTCTATATGTCCCACTGAAATATCCGGAAAATTAGTAGGTTGAACAACTGGCTAACAATGAAATGGTGTGGGAACTAATAGACCCTTTAAAACAGTGCAAGAAGCCTTTGGAGATTTCGTGGTAATAACAGATGAATTCACATTTTTGATAATTTTTCTGTAACAGGTTCTGAGAAAGGAGTGCACATCTACATTATAAATTGCTCACGCAATCTGTCACCGGGAATGCAGTAAAGGGGTGTTTTGGTATTCTAGTAGAGCAGATGTTTTGATTTTTATTTAGACGATTAGAAGTGGTGCTAAAAAGGATATCGTTCGCTAACTTTGCAGAGGTCTTGCCTAGTTCGCGCAATTTTTTTCTAAATTCATGTGGCAGCGTATAACAGTGAAATGGTAGGATTATCAAAAGAGGGAAAAATTGTTTGAGAATTTATAAGTGACTTCCAAGTAGCCGGCAGAAGCAGCTATCGCGCTCGCAAACGCGGTTTATTGGGCGGTACTGCATACTCGAAAGGCAGTTTAATCCGACCACCATAAGACAGAATTTTGGCAAAAACGTATTTTCAAAAAAAAAGATCGTCCGAATACTAATGATCGCTACTGTATATGAGAGAATGAAAGAAGTTGCCCTTAGGCTAGGACGTAGTCGTCGTATGGCAGCAAGCTTACATCCAAGCTGGAGAACGTACAGGAAGTGGTCGTTAGAAAGAACGACTACGATAAAGAGGGATCCCGGGTCCCCGTCCATTGGGGAGAGCAGAAACAGCACACGCTCCTGATAGTGGCGAACAATGAAGGTAGTGAGGCGTCGTTAGTAAACGGGTTCGTACAGAAACAAAAGACAGAGCAACACTGAGTAGCATCAGAGTAAGCAGTAGGGAACAGAGAATATGTTCAGTGCTTCAAATGTGGAAAAAGGGGACAGAAAGCTAGGGACTGTCGAGGCGCTAACGTTACTAAACCCTTGGAATTGTCCAGCAGTGTGCACCGAGCTGAAAAAATGGATCTTCCCCGGCGTTGCTGGACCGATCCGGTACCAATAGCACTAACGATGAGGAAAAAGCGCAAACAAGGGAATTACTTGGGTATAGGTCAATAGTTAAAGCGGATATAATGAGAATAAGTGTCGAAGCTCTCTTTGAGACAGGTTCAGAGACTTCCATTATCCCATTATCGTTATCCGACCTAGCAAGACAGTGCAAAGTGGACGTTGAGGCTTGGGTAGAAAGAATATCGCATGTCGAGGCAGCTGTAAGGATTGCTTCGGGAGATCGTATGCAATTCGTACACACAGTTAAGGTGGAGGTTGCACTGAACGGTATAAAAAAACGCGTAGCGTTTCATGTTGGTAGTGGCTTGGACAAAATCGTCATTCTAGGTACCAATGTACCCGATTCTTTTGGCATTCATGTAGCAAGCAGTGAGCGGTACTCCACTGTCCTGGTAGCTGTAGATACTGGTCATGTAGAAGAGGATGAATCGACACTTGCCATAGTAGCGAAAACAACATAGAAGGTGCGGCAAAAATACAGTGATAAAAGCTGCGCCGACATGTAATTAAAGCATTGATCTTACAACAAACATACAGATTTTATTCTTTGAGACAAATTGAACAAGAAGAAAACAGCGAGATTCGAAAAGATCTTGAAGGGTGTTGATACCGGCGCGGAATCGCTAGAGAGAAAAATTGACCGTGGTGATCAAACGGATTTGTCCGGTTCGTCATAGGCCTTCGGTAGCACCTCCTCCAAAGGATTCATGTCCCGATGAGGTTCGGTGCACTCTTTCGATCCCCACAAAGCTCCATATGGAGTATCTGAGCGAATTAAGGTCTCGAGATATGATGGTTGAAATCGCTGAATTTCGGGACATTCTGCTAAAATCTCGACTATACGGTGTTGTCTGTGGGTTGAAGCTCGTCATCAGGATCATCATAGCTTCTAGGCTCAACGAGCCTCAGCTCGTCATCAGGATCATCATAGGTTCTACGCTCAACGAGTCTTCTGACGGTAATAGGAGCGATCTTTCTGGACATGTTTGAACGTCGGGAAATGTTGAAAAATTTTGACCGCGGTGAAACCTTCGTGATGAAATTAGGTTACCGAAATGTGGCCGAGCCACGGCTACCTCATCGTGGAAATCATAGCTATTTTCGTGCAAAATATGGGGAAATGTTATTAATTAACAAATTAAAATGAGAAATGCCAAAAAGAATGAAAAATACTTCCAGGAAATAGGAAACATCTCGTCCTTGGCTTGTTACCGTAATTTTACCGCACCCTATACATACCACCAGGTGCATAACGACTATAACACGGTCGGGTGCACCATGTGAACAGGTACTCTGGTCTAGGAACAAGTTGGTCTCTCGTGAATATTGCCGCCTTTCAGAAGAAGGAACTACAGAGGTTTTGGAGCCGTATGCAATCTCCCTTGAGGGAGTAGGAGATTTCGGGAGCGATCCTGATATGCACACCTACTCCCTGCTCCCTAAATTTTGCTTCCGAATTCTCCCTATGGAGTGGAATCACTCCCTCATCTTAAAATCGGGGAGCGGTTTCAAAAATTACCAATGAACTTTACTTTCCTTCTTTTCCTATTGGAAATAGGCATTCTAGGACCAGTTCTTACAAAATGAAGACGAGAAAAGGTGATTTAACATATGTTGCGGAAAGGAAAGCTCGGGATTTCATTTTCGTCAAAATTTATAGTTTCATATTTTAGCTCTCAGTGATCATGAAAATGGAAATTATTTTATGCAACTATGATTAGAATAAGGGATGAGGCGTGTACACTGCAAAGAAGAAGATTTTAAGATTCTTTTTTTTTATTTGCAGTAGCAAAAAATCACTGACTCGCTTAATAGCGATGGTGGTGCTTACTTGTCCAGAGTATTTCGAACTTTCAATGCTTCAATACACCTAGTAACGTTTAAACCTAATATTACGGCGGATTTATACGAGAAGAAACATGATGAAAATAAAATTTAAAGAAAAAAACGAAAAAAGCTGCGTAAACCGGACATTCGTCTTAAAACATGGATCCTAGCCTATTTTAGTCTATCGACCAACTGCAGAGCACAGCGTCGTTGCGTCTATGAAAAGGACAGTGTTTCTTTAGTTACGTCTGCAACGAACGAACATGTTCGTCAAAAAATTCAACGCGTTCACCCAAAAACAGGAAGGAAATCATTAAAAACACCACTAGTTTCAACGAAAGCTCTTGAAAATGTTCCACATTTTCGCGTGTCGCAGCTCCCGAATCACTCCTCAAAGATGTGCATACGAGGAGCCTCCCGAGCTCTCCCTTAGGGAGGCTCCCAAGTTGGGAGGATTCGGGAGCCGTCCCAACTAGGGCGTAGGTATGCATACTGCCCCTGGCGGTGAATAAAAGTGATAAGCCTGCGGTTTTACACAAAGGCGAGATAGTAGGAGAGTTCAGCGGGAAGAAAACAATCCCTATTAATTTAGCACCAGAACATGCGGACATGTTAGACGCGAGAGATTCCTGGTCAAAGGAAAATTAAGAAAATTAAGACTATGGGACATCTTGAAAGAAAATAATGCAGTCACACCCGAACTTGTAGGGGTAACTCAGCGTTACGAGGACGTGTTCGTGGTTAGTGACAAAGAACTTACAAACGTACTTGGTAGTACGTGAGATTGAGACTAGTGAGGCAAAACCAATAAAACAGAAAACCCGCCCAGTTCCAGTAGGGGCAAGGAAGGAGTTCAAGGGTATAACTGAGGACCTGCGACAGAGGGGGATAATTGAAAGAAGTCAGTCAAGTTGGGGCTCCATAGCAGTGTTGATAAGGAAAAGGATGAGTTCTTAAGGCTTCGCATCGACTACAGGGTGCTAAACTGCAGTGGTAAAACAAGACTAGTATCCCCTACCCACTATTGACACCGTATTACAGAGCCTTGGGAACAAAAGTGTTCTCAACATTGGACCTAGCATCGGGATACTGGCAGATCAAACTAGCGGAGGGCGCCAAAGAAAAGACGGCTTTTACTTCAAGCGAGGGTCTCTTTCAATTCACTGTGTTGCCGTTTAACCTGTCAACTAGTTCAGCAGGCTTCCAGCGAATGATGGATCTCGTTCTTAGGAAAGCAGGAGTGAAAGATAGCGAAGTGCTTGTATACACTGATGATGTTTTGGTGGCCATAGAGACAATGGAACGACATTATGAGTTGCTTGGTCTCTTCTCTGAGGCGTTGAAAAAGGCGAACCTCAAACTGAAAGCCCAAAAGTGTGAATTCCTGAAGAAAAAAGTGAATTTCTTAGGCCATCTTATAGATGAAGATGGAGTAAAAGTGACCCTGGAAAGGTAGCCAGAATAGGAGAGTATCCCAAATCCCGCACTATAGCGGAATTGCGAACCTTCTTGGGAGTTGCCTCCTACTACAGGAAATTTATCCTGAGGTTTGCCAAAATCACCGAATGCATATGTAAGCTTACGGGCCCTAAGACAGAGTGGAAATGCACGGAAAAAGAAGAATCAGCGTTTGGGGAATTGAAAAAAAGGTTGACATAAGCCCCCGTCTTAGGGTAACCAGATATGGGAGGTGCTAAGAAAGGAGATAGGTCTTTCGTTATCTACACTGACGCATTTACCAGTGGAATGGGCGCTGTACTACGCCAAAAAGGAAAAGACGATCTGCTCCATCCATGATATTTTGCTTCGAAAGGGTTGTCGAAGGCTGAGGAGAACTCCACTGGTAAATCCAGAACTATCACATAACAGATTTAGAGGCGTTGGTTGTCGTTTTCGCAGTGAACAAGTTTCACTTCTTGCTCTACGGATTCAAAACTATAGTAGTGAGGACCGTAAGCCTTTGACGAGCTATAGTGCTGTTCGTCGGAAGAAAGTTAAACGAACCCCGCTCTGACGAAGGCGAGTTCGCCGAAACATTAGCCAGCGAATAGGAAAATAAAGAAGTTTAACAATCTCGAGTATAGCTTAACAAAGAAGAGCATTGAAATCATTTGCAGGACAATCATGGAGGAGTCTGAATGGTTCAAAGAGTTAAGAGAGGAAGAGGAATTCGGAAAAATTATTCGCTTTCTAGAAGATGACAGACTAAACCAATTGTGAGACTCCCACGAAGTAACAAAGGATATGTAGCGGCCGATTTCATTCTCATAATCGATGAAGGATCCCTGAAGTACTTAAAAGAACATCATATGGCAAAGGTAGTTCCCAGATTACAGCGGCAGAAAATTATGCAGGAAGCGCACGAAGGCGCAATGGCAGGTCACTTTAGTTCGCGTAAGCTGTTCAGAAAACTAAGAAATGTTCTTTTGGGACGGCATGCAAACCGACATTTCAAAATGGGTGAAAGGGAGCAAGGAATGTTTCTTTGTGAGCGTGCACGAAAATACTGCTCCTCCTCTGAAACCCATAACCGCAGAAGCACCGTGCGAGTTTGTCGGTATGGACCTTGTGGAATTCCGTCTTTCGGAGGGGAGCAATCGGTATGCCTCGTTGGTTGTAGACCATTTCACAAAGTTTGCGGGGCCCACCCCATCCCTGACAAGAAGGCTAGAACAGCGGCAAGAACGCTGTTCGAAAAATGGATATGCGAAGGTTGCAAGTGGCCGAAAATACTGCACTCGGATCAGGGTCAAGAATTTGTCAATGGTGTAATTAGTGAATTATACGAAATCACGGAAATAAAGCAGTCCACCCGCTAAAGGTTGTAACCCCAGAAAGAATTGAGTCACCGAAAGACTGATATAAACCCTCACAAGAATTTTGAAGAAGGAAACAAGGATACCAGGGGCCGTATTTATGAACGCGGGATAGGGTAAGACGCTTACCCCAGGGTAAGCCCACCCGGGGTAAGTGGCGGGGTACGTTGGTCTTCGTATTCACGAAAGGAGCGCAGGTAGGAGCGCAGGTCAAACTTGCTAGAGCACTAGTTTGGCCGTGGGTCGCACTATCGCAGGGTAGGGTAGCCAGCTACCCGACGTCGGCGCGGGGTAGGCACTTACCTTCGCTCTAGCTGGGTAGGTATTTTGATGAACACGGGTTGTGGGGTAAGTTTTGGGCGTTCCCTCGCTTACCCCGGGGTAAATGCGTTCATGAGTACGGCCCCAGAAGAATGGGACGCGATATTGCCTGCGGCAGTATTTGCGTACAATTCGGCACCGCATGCGACCACAGGAGAAAGTCCATTCTACTTACTTCACGCTTTCGACCCAAATTACCTTCTACTAAAATCCCAGAAGACAGGCTGAATTGGAACTACATTGACTACGATGATTGTAAATACGTGCTTTTAAACGGGATTCAGTCGGCGCATAGCAGTGCGACAGAGTTGAATAATGAATATAAAACTGCGATGAAGAAGCGGTATGATGGAGCAAAGAAAGTGAGTCTAGAGAAACTATCAGAGCTAGGAGATCGAGTCCATCTTAAATTACCCAGAGAACAGAGCACATTCAAGTACCCGAAGTTCTGTAATGACTCGAAAGGTCCGTATAGGGTAGTGGAAGTCAGTAGTAATTCCGCTCTACTCGTGGACATGGTGAAAAGTACAGAGCCCATTAGAATACCGTTTGATATGACCGTTAAGCTGCCTCCTGAAATTGACAGTGACCCGGTCATAAATAAGACTAGGAAAGCAAAAGGGCAAAATGCAAAGTGTAGTAATGTTCTATGCTCCTATGGTACTATATCAATGCAGAGGAAACAATGTGTGCGCGATCTCGGAATTCTTCACAGTGAGAATCTTAGCCCTCAATCGCACATTTGTAAAATAACACAACGTGCTTACCATAAATTATTCCTTATACTTCGAAACGTTAAATCCGATAATAAGGAAGTTTTAATCGGATTATATAAAAGCTATGTGTTACTCATTCTTGAATACGCCACACAGGCCTGGAATCCAAATACCAAAAAACATGTTTCGCTGGTGGAACGAGTTTAACGCACCTTCACTCGTGTCCTCTTCTACAAATTTTATCCTAATAGGAGCTCCCCCCAAGCCATGCCGTCTTATAAGATTAGACTACAGTGTTTAGGCCTCCTTCACACATTGTATTATCGCAGGATTTTTGCAGATCTTTTGCTTGCTTTTCGTATCCTCAGGTTAGAAACTCGCCTCAACCCTAGCCAGTTCTGGTTTTGGAAGCCCACCAATGGTCGAACAGGCCTTTTCAGTTCTCTTCATCATAGTTGCAGTAAGAGCTTACACGGAAGTTCTTTGTTTCGTGAGTGCTTTTTCGTAAGATCAGCTAGATTGCTCCAAAAATTGCCTACCTCTGTTTTGGACGCACCAAACAGCAAGTGTTTTAGAAGCAGACTTCAGAGATGCGACATTCTAGCTTTACTGGACCTTGAGGA
>KN549201.1:575656-612577 GCA_000797555.1 Oesophagostomum dentatum | reverse complement strand
GCGATGACCGAGGCACTATCTGGGCGAATCAACGGTATATCTGTGATTGTGTTCAAGGAGTTTAAATAGACGAGCCCGGAGGGGCTTGCACACCTTCCCCAAATACGTTTCGCTCACCTGGACGCGATATTCAAGATCTGATACAGAGCGAGCCAGTTCTGCGTGAACTTTTCTACCACCCAAGCATAGATGCCTAGAAACAAAGAGCTTCACTGATTGAGGTAGTCTTACCATTAGTCTAACAAACCTGAAAATTCTCCAGCATCCTACTGCAATGAAACTGAAGGCAGTGACAATTAAAGCGCACAATACCACGAATGAGAAGATTATTCTAGATAAATTAAATGACCTCAATAAATCGAATTCCCAGGATAAGTAAATACAAGATAAGGCTTACATTTTTGGTTTTGGTATGCAGATATAATTGGAACTTGTTCTGTGCTCGCACGTCCGCACATTCCAACACTCGAATGAGCACAGCGATTCGCATGCGTATTGATCGGCGTGACATTGAAGCACACCGCCGTAGACATCAATTTCAAGAGACATAGGTGAAGCGCTGATAAAGAAGAAATTTCGTTCTCGTGTAGACACTAAAATATAAAGTTGAATGTTACTCGCTTATGTGTTAATTGCAACCGCTTCAGATGGACTGCTGCATAGTCAGGTTTCAAATAGCGTAACGTCGAATATTGTTCCTATTGTTACATAAAAGGGTGGTGCAAAGCTTTAAACTGGGAAGCTTTATGTCGAAAACAGGCCTGTTAGTATTTTTTCTGCGGTATAGGAGTCCACTCATTTCAATGCAGAGGTGAGAGTTTGAATACTGAAGTTTGTTTCTGTAACCGGAAAACAGTATCGTGTTTGGCACAGGATAATCCCCACAAAATTTGATACAAACTTGTTTATCGAAACCTAATGTTCACCTTTTTATATTGAATACCGGATACTCTCTTTGGTCCTATCTTCTTAGCAGGAAAGGGTAAACAGTTGGTGGAACGATGACGAATGAGACCAGTACCATTTGATAGATGCTGGCATAGAAAACATTTGAGTCGAAATTTGCTTTTCTATATAAAGAACGCTCCATTTTTGGTATTTTTCATAGGAAATTATGCAACATTTGCGACGTCATAACTTCGAGTAAACAAAAACTTACGTCTTCGCACTTTAGGGTTTTCTAGCTACGCCGGCATCTGTCGAATGGTACTGGTCATGTTCGTTATCGTTTCACCAACTTCCCCTTCCCTGGTTAGGTGGGCGAAATTTGAATGTGATGCTCTCGAACGCACTTGTTCTCGTACTCTCAGTTGAAAGCAGTTCACTGGCGACAACCGAATAGTAGGGGTTTTTTTTTCAAATGTCTTCGAAGCAAATGCTCTATGGTGGAGGAATTCGTAGAGAGTAAGATGGGCGACCATTAAAGAGCACAGTCATTGAAAATATCCTGGTTTCTGCAATTTCGCAATATAATGTGCTAGCAGCTGTAGCTGCAGTAACGGCTGAAATTATTGCTACTTTTAGCAGAATTTTTCCATTCTTTCTGATAAAGAGAGACAGTTTTCGGAGTTTTCTGGGCATTTGCTTCAGATGACCATACAATAATTTAGAACAACAAATGAACTTTTCTGTTGCTTTTCAAGGCGTGGTTAATGTTTATTTGGTTCTGCCTAGACTGGTGTATTTTACACCGTTTAAATGGGTGAAGGGTTGCTTTTAATGCAAATAAATCTGACATAAGGATTTTAGATGCATCTGATATCAGCTACATCTAAAACCCTATAGAAAATGCCCAGGCAAGCACTAATTGATGAAGAAGAATCTGCACGATTCACAAAACTATGAGAATATGTATGAGCTTTGCGCAACCCTCAAATAGGATTCGAATCCGAAAGCGTGACAACGGCTCAGTACGGTATCATTGCACTTGCAGGTCTTCTCCACTTTTACCTTGGATTGCACTAATCTTGAGAGTATTTTAGCGAAGATATAAAACTCCGAATATGCCCATTATACGGGATTTCAGTCTATTTTGAGATTTTGAACCATCGGATAAATCTCACTCTTGCCCTAGGTTAAACATGTTGCCGTATCGAGTAGCAGTGATTTTTGGACTCAGCACTTCAACGAAGCTCTAGCGGAGAATAAGAATTTCGATATTTCCGGCTCCTTCCGTGATGGTACACCTATGTACTTTGAAAATGCGTCGATATTCGCTGCGCTCTTCACGAAGAGCGGGTGGCTCAGAATCTGTGTGCTAGCCTACACTGATGATGCAGTAGCTGGTGGTAACACTGCGTTGTCCACTCCGAATCTTTTACGCCAACAGTGCCTTCTTTCTTTACTCTACGACCAATCAAGTCGCGTCCGGCTTCAGGTAGGTCCGCAGCAAAAACAAAGTACAGATTCTGAGTCGTCATCAAATTTGCTACAAATCCATATAGCTCTTGTTTCGAAGTTCGATTTTAAGATCAAAACCTTCCCTTTTAAGAAGAAGGCACATTTATGGTCTAGAATTCTCTTAATAAAAAAGAGTTCCATGGATTCCAACTGCTTGCACACAGTTTGACTGAAGATTTTTAGCACAAGCCCACTATCTTACCCATAGAACCAACCTTTCAGACTGATATTAGAAAGACTGTTATTCTACTGAAGTAATTCGAATAATATTCGAATATTCGACTGGTCTCAATAATAATTGAATATTTCGATAATTCGAATATTCGGTCTTCTAAGGAATAGCCTTATTCGAATACTCGAATATTTGACAGTTTCGAAAAGCTCCTCATTCAAATATCTGGCAATTTGACGCTTCAAAAAAGTTAGCTATTCGACTATTCGGCTTTGCGAAATGTGCCTTATTCGAATGTTCGGAAAAATTTCGAATACCCCACTGCGATTCCATCGCTGAGCGACTGTTCGACACCTGTAATAAACGACCCCGCGCAACCCAAAGCGCAAGTTTAGAAGTGTCTGGGATAGCTAGGTATCATTTTGAGAAAACGATCTCATGCTCATCCATAATTACTCATTTTGATGAATTGCAAGTGTAGAAGCTGTGAAGATTCTGTCAACACCTAATCTTAGAAAAGAGCGTCTATAAATGCCTGCGAAGTGCGAAAAGAAGAGAGGTCGACGAATAATCCACTGATGACTGCACATGCCTTTGAGGAAGCGCAACTTACCTGTCAAGGAAGAAAATGTGAAAATCGTCCAGGAATCAATGATTCTGGATGAACTTCATGAAGAGACGAACACTTGAGTCAAAAAAAAACACACACACAAGTGGGAAGATTCAGAAGCCAGCACATGAGTGAAGCGAGAACATCACAGTTTTATAAACCTCATCGTAAAGCGCTGATGTCTAAATGCGTGTCGGATGTGCGTGTGCTCCCCTGCTGGCAGAGAGAGGAAACGGAAGATAACAGCTCGTTAGGCAGCTAAGATTTAGAAATTCTTTAATCATGTGTGTCACATCCTATCCGCGGATTCAACGCAGAAATCCTCATCCAATAAAGAATCATCCGGTACATGAGGTGGTATTTTCGACCTGATTTCGTCATCAGTAGGACTCGCTTTTTTCCGCCAAAAGTTTTACGCATATTTATATCTTTGGTGAAGTGCGTACTGTAATTTTTATGCTGCTGTTTACACTTTTATGGCAGCAAAAATAAAGTACTGGTCAGGATTGGAGGTCGATTCCTGTTCTTAACTATGGTCAACGCGAAAAATACATGCCTTCGAGCCGACCGCGTTGCACGTGTGGCGTCTCTCCAAATCCAGTGATCTCTCTAGTTCTGCCTTCTCTGCGTCTCCAGCATAGAAGCACTGCCTTCCCACCACTCTAGCCTGCACTGCGGTATGGCCCGGAGGCATGTATTTTTCGCGTTGACAGTACATAGGTCTTCTTCACGAGTCAACATTCTTGTTAATGTTCTCAGGTGCACTATTAATCCGCTCAGAAGTCCAAATTAGTCGATTCGCACCTTTTAAAGAAGTGATTTTCTGCTGAGTACTTATGTGACTAACTATTACGGACCAGTGTTGGTGCATAGAGCACTGCCTGTTTAGAAAATGAGTACTTTATGCCTAAAAGTATGGTTTTAATATTTTCAAGCTTCTATGTTAATATAGAGGTAGAGGTGACAGAAATCGCACTACTATTCCTTACAAGGGAAGGTTTTGACCTTGAAATCGAACTTCGAAACAGGAGCTATATGGTTTTATAGCGAACTTGATGGCGACTCAGAATCCGTACTTTGTTTTTGCTGCGGACTTACCTGAAGTCGGCCGCGACTTCCCGAAAAATTGGTCGTAGAATAAAGCAAGAAGGCACTGGTGGCGTAAAAGACTCGAAGTGGACAACACCGCTAGCTACTGCATTACTGGTGTAGACTAACACAGACATTCTGAGCCACCTGCTCTTCGTACAGAGCGCTGCGAATATCGACGCGTATATTTCACAGTAGGGGTACTACCACGATATGGACCGGAAAAACCGAAAATTTTATTTCTCGCTAAAACTTCGTACAGAGGGGTTATCTGAAATGCTGAGCCCAAAAATCACTCTTACTAGACATGGCAACCCCTTTAACCTAGAATAAAGGTGAGATTTACTCGAGGGTTCAAAATCTCGGAATAGCCTCGAACCCAAAGGAGTGGGCCTATTCGCCGTTTCAGATGTTACCGTACCAAATAAATACGATTTTTGGATTCAGCCCCTCAAATAACCCCTATACACGAAGTTCTAGCGAAAAATAAAATTTCCGATTTTTCTGGCCCCTACGTCGATGGTACCCCTACTGTAAAATACACATCAATATTTGCAGGGCGTCGACTCTGTACGAAGAGTGGGCGGCTCCAAATGTGCGTGGTAGTCTATACTAGTGTTGCAGCTGATATTGGTAACACTCCGTTGCCCACTACGAGTCTTTTACGCCACCAGTGCCTTCTTTCTTCACTTTGCGGCCGATTTTCGGGAGGTCCTGGCCGGTTGCAGGTAGGTCGGCAGCTAAAACCAAGTACGGATTCTGAATGGACATCAGATTTGCTACAAAATCATATAGGTCTCGTTTCGAAGTTCGATTTTAAGCTCAAAACCTTCCCTTGTGCTGGAAGGTGTTTTTGAACCTGCTGAATATGAGGACCTAATTGAAACTCCTCAAAATACTCTCACCAACGGTGTAGGACACTTGCCAAGTGTTTACTTTAACAAATCGGTCATTATACATGTTGTGTTTATTATCTTATGTTGATACTGTGAGCTTCCGTCTGAAGTGATGGGAACTGACGATGCAACTTGTCCCACGTCCCTCGTGCCGGTCCAGCAGGTTAATTTATGGCGTTAGGTTGACGCTTTCTCAGAAACGAATGGGTTCCCGGCGATCTCACTTTGGTTTTCGGCTACTCAGCCACGCAGTGTTCATAAACTACAGTGGAGTTGACAAGTCTGTGCACTTTGCGCGAGGTGTGCTACTGCAGAAAGGGGTTCTAGCTCAGCCCAAAACCGTCCTTCAGCACCTAGACTTTGCAAGCTATACGAAATGCGTAGGGAGATACTCCCTGTATGTGCAAGTCTCCATAAACATGTTCCTTTTTCGAGATATGTTCTTGAGTCCGCAACTGCACGCGTGCACCGACTTTTCAACTCCAGTTCACCTAAATCTCGAAATCTGTTTCCAGGATTAGTGCTGAGTTTAAGTGTTCGAGAATAATAAAGAGTAGCTCTCTAATCTGCTTCGGATCAGCAGGGTCAAAAACCTGCTGGCTGGTATTTTGGGAAACACCTACTTTGGCTTACATACGAAGATGTATTTATCTTCCTAATTTTGCTCAAAACTTGGGCCGCAAATACTGCACACCAGTCGGACAGGTTTGTGTTACAAAACCAGAAAAATGTTCTGCGAGAACATTTTTCGATCAAAACATTTAAATATTAAAGATCGCTCCTTTAAACGAGCGAACTAATGCACAAGTCTAGCCTGAGAATAGCCAACTAGGCATTCTTCCTAGGGGCAAATGCGTACGCCACATAAACCAACTGTAACAGATTTTTAACTGACAAGGCCCATATTAAGAACGTGTCATACAGAGTTCTTGTTGATTTCATAAGTGAAAAAAAAACTTGCGCCGAGTAATTGCATTAGTGCTTCAAAAAAATTCCCAATAAACTGAAAACATCTTCAAGCAAGCAACATGCTTCTCGAAGGAAGAGATTATAGGAGATCATTTATTTGTTCTAGGGCCGTGGAAGATCTTGCAGCAGAGTAATTCGTTTTTATAGAAAACGCATTTTGCCGAAGTCTTTTTCCGAAATATCATTGCAGGCAAAGGTCAGTATAAGCTTAAATGGAAGATGGCGAGTTCCTAGAAGAGATCTTTCGAAGGATTTTTTTTCGCAAAATTGCGGTGTTTTGACGGTACTGCTATGAACCTTCTTCGCGCTTCGCTTCTGTATCTGCAGTCTCATCCGACCAACGATAATAATTCTTCACAGTTGCATTACAGCCTGGTTTTGTCTAGTTGTAGAAAACAAAAAGTCGGAGTTAACTCTTTCAAGTGCAAACACAAATTATAAGTATTTTAAGAGACTCGGTTTGTGGAAAATTACGAAGGCGCGCTAGCGCCCCGCCCACCACTCTTCCGAGTTAGGTAGTCTTACCTTAGCTCATCACTTCATCAACTCATCGTAGCTCTTGTTCACTGCCGAGGAGTATGAAAGAAGGAGTAACGTCCTTCCCAGGAGGCAGCTTTTAACCTTTGGTAGCCTGAAATTTTTGTAAGTGATTTTAGATGCTGTCTGGGAATAGTGCTTATAGCTCTTATGGAAACAGGCCCTTTGATTTATAGAACGAAATAAAAACAGTCATAAAAATGCAACTACTTATTGGCCACCAGTAGTAGCCTCATCGTCAAACCCATATTTTTAGCCGCGTTTTGGCCGAATCAAACAAAATTCGAATTTTACCCTTGTAACGGAATAATTCATTTCTGAAGAAATCGAAAATTTGAAGGTCCGCCAGATTTGAAAAATCGAGCCTTCGAAAATTCAAAGTTTCACGGAAATTGAAAACTCGAATATCTGACAATTCAAGATTCGCAACACTCAAGCCGAATATTCAAAAGCTTGAAAACCCCCATTATTCGAAATAGCCAAATATTCGAAAACTCGGGGATATTTTGGGAAGTAAAAGTCTAATTTATAGTATTAAATAGTTTTAAAAACTCTACAACACCCAATGATCTGAGCGACCTACAACATCAGTAGCACTGAGTAGTATCATACCGTGATTTTTTTCAGCTTCAAATAAAAAAAATAGTCGTTGCATCTCGACAATTCCGACAAACTCTGATAAAGAGGATTCTCAAGAAGTTGTGTGTTGTCATGCTGAACGATGCCAGCTTCACCTTCCGTTCATCAATAGTGCTTTTTACTTCTAGTTGCCAGTTTCTAAAGCTTTTAGGTTTAAAAAGCAGTTTTATTTTGCACAATAAATTATATGGCTCTTCTACCGAAAAAAAAGTGAGAGACCTGCTATTTTTAAACCAACCTAACCATTTTTAAATGCGTCAGTCTTCTTGCTACACCCTTTGCGTCGTTTGCAGTTGCACCCCCAGAATCTATTCTTCCTCTCTTGCACCGCTCTGTTCTCGTTCTTTAAAGTTTCTCTATTGCCCTGCGATAGCAATTATTGCCTTGTTCTGTTGACTGTATTTTCACCTTTGTTTGTGAGAGTTCTAAGCACTGCCCTTTCTACTCGACTGAAGGTTGGCGTGAACTAAAAAAGCCTTTCTTAGATCGATGGTTGTCAAGTGCCTATTAGAGGTGTTATATCTAAAGCACAAAAATGGCTTTGATTACTACTAGGAGCATTTGCATTACAGTTTTTCTAGTTTAGATTGTGGTACGACTTTCACTCCAGCAATAAGTGCCAGCAACTTTCGTATTCTCCTCTCACTAAGTGTAGCGCCCTAAATGTCAAAAAGGCTGCTCCAATTTTCGCATAAATAGGCACTTGTAAAGCAGGTAGTCCTAATTTTCCTGCATCTGGAATGAACTGGAGTGACGGTGAGTGCTGTACAGTGCCCCAAGCTTATCTGTAGCTCTCCAGTTCCATCTTGTTTCCACAAATTTGCTGCTGGTTTGGTATTCACTTGTAGAACGTTGAACTGTAATTTTACCAGTTTACACTGCTTTTTCCCGCAAACATGAATCTTTGTTAAGAAGTTACTCATCTCATTGTAAAGCATGTATTTACTTTGTTTCTAAAAGCGTATTTATGCAGCTATTCTATGTGTTTCGTTGTGAAAGAAACCCAAAATCTATCAAGAGATCGTGATCGTTGAATAAAAGTAAGCTTGAACGCCCGTTTCCCGTTTCAGACTACAGAATTTCCTACTGGTAAATTAAATGAAGGATTCCAAAAAAGCTCTATTATATCACAAAGCGACAACTGTCAGGCGTTATATTCTTCCTTACTTGATCTTAACCTTGAAACTTTCTTTCACTGAAAAACTGCATGAATTTACGCGCCAGCGTAATAAAAAGTTTAAACTGAGTATCTTTAACATTTTGTTAATTTGTTTAAATTTTTCCAAAGTTGTCGAAACAGTACCAGGTTCAAATCAGCGAGAAGCACTGTAAGTACAGCGAATACTTTTTTATTGCAGTAACAGCGAGGCGCTTCTGTTCGCCAGCCGCTGACCTCACGTCGACCTCGATTGGGCCATTCTGCGGATGCTTTGCGGATACTTTCGAAGCACTGCTCTTATTCTGCTATGGGCTGCTTTACTCCGACCGTTAGTAGGAAACTCGTATTTTTGAAATCGTTCCATGACGAATTCGAGAAAAAACCCTTGTTTTTTATTTGACAAGTAAACGAGGTTTTCGCTCACTTCTGAACTAAGTCGGTTCCTATTCACCCTCGTTACCCTGGAATTTTTAGCAATTAATCCATAATTTTTAAGCCTGGGCTATTCACTGCTGCTGTGCCACCGTGACATTTGATGATCTTCTGTGTTGTCAGGTCAGCTCACTGAGTAAAGGTTCCACATTAGCGTTAGTACGAAAGACCTGAGATTGATGGACTTGGCTCAGATCCTTTCTATCTGTCGAAACTTTATGAGTTGGGCTTATACATTTTGTACAAAGTGGTATTGCTCTGCTGTTGTCTACCAGTATCAGTTGAGAACTTGCCGAATCAAAGTTTGCTAAGTTTTTTTNCTATAACTTCTGGTCATTTTTCAAAAAAAACTAAGCTACCAAGCCTGAGCGACACCGGCTGCACAGTCTCCTCTCAGATATGGGGCTTTCATAGTTCCGATGGAACTTTCAATAAGCCGTTTAAACATTTTGTGTTCGAATTTTAATTTGTCTGATCTTTCTTCCTTTGAATTTCTGCTTAGGTCTTGCTTGTCTATGTCGCGAAGCTCCTAGACGTATAAGAGCATAATGTGGCCACGCGCCCTAAACCTACAGAGGTTTTTTTTTCTTCTGGTAAGAAAAACCACTAGAAAGTGGATTCGTTACCGTTAACAGCAGCTAACGTTGATGCCTTCTTAGGCAACTGTTAGGAGTAGTTGTGGAGTAAGCATTTTTTGAGTTCTTCCTCCCTAAAGAGAAGCAAAATTTGAGACCACAGAAAAACAACAGAACACAAAGAACAAATGGCCACCCACAATCCTTTTGACAGTAGCAACATCTGTCGCTGTCTCTTTGTTTCAAATTTCTCGAAACAGCAATGGAGTATCGGCAAAAAGAGCGTGAATAGCTGCTGCGAACAGGATTCACTAGCAATACTTGAACGCTGCTTATACTACTAGAGCGCTAGAATTCTAGTCTCGCCAAGTGGTCATTCTCAAGAGTGACCGTCTATGTTTTGCTAGACACCTCATCTCACTCAATATTTTTCATATAGTTAATCACAAGTGGAGCTGATTTGATTCTTGGGAGGCTCGCTCAGACTATGTAAGTATTTTGCTGAGTGTCAGTAGCCGTTTCGCAATGTCCAATCAGTAATCTCTGTCGGTCTTTAAATTATGTGTTGTGTAAAATTTAAAAGAACTCAACAAGTGTTATCCTCTCGAAAAAGCTTCGGGCATTTGTCAAGCTTGGTAAGTCTTTCGCCTGCTCATATGATTTTGTTTCACAGTTTTTGGATGTAATATATAAATCATCAAGCAAGACAGAATTTTTTCGCACCAGATAGGTGCGCTAGGCGCATTTGTTTGACCCGCGTCTCACAATCTGTTCAAGCACTCTAAGTGGCAGCTTCATCATATTATGAATTTTAATCCTCGCAGCGCTGTTTTCGAGCTTCCGCTTCTTTCGAAAAGTCCTCCACCGATTAGTTGCTTGCAGAACTTCTTTCACGTGCACAATTCATTCTATTTCAAGTTTACAAAACTTTTACTCACGCTGGACGTACTAGTGAACTACTTCAACTTTATGTGTTGCAAGAACTTGAATCCTACTCTACTTGATATATCTGTGCACATTTTGTACTCTGTTCAGTTTGCGTTCACAGTATTTTTGGAACCTAGAACCGTTCCATTCCCGCCAACCTAACTGAGTGCGGGATCAAATCAAGCCGCTTCCTTTTTATCTCAACATTTGTTCCGTATCATCCAATTACCTTTTTTAACGATAACAGAAATTTACTGATAAAACGGGGTGCTAATTTATAGCAAAATGACACCTTAAATAACAGAAAATGCTACTTATTCGAAATACTTTACATGAGCTGCTTTCGTCTTTCAAAATTTAAAGGAGTACTCTAGGACGGTAGATTTGAGGAATCTTATTTTTGTAAGGTATCTAAATTTCTACAAAGCCTTTGCGCTAGACCAAGATGTCTATTATTGTTGCTGTTGTATATGTTTTAAGATTTGAAAGCTCCTTACCAGAAAGCTTGATAACTCAAACTGGTTCTTTGACAGAGTCACTCAAGATACGGCATGGCTCTGCTGATCCCTAACTGGGATAATTCTAGATTTGGAGATTCTTCTCGATATGCACGTAATTCAGTGCGTAGTTTTCCTGCACTAAAAAACGAGAAATGGGAAATATTTTACTTGAAATCTTCTAGAAATTGAAACTGTTATAAACTTCTGGTAGAAGAAGTGGAATTCTGAGATCCTTGGAAGCTGCCGGACATCCAAATTTGGCGCTGGTATGTCTACGAATTACTGCTGCTTGTTTAGTGAGGCCTTCACACGCTTCGCTTGGAAATCAAGCAATTATATGAGATAAGGACGTATTTGCTTTTTTGCTGAGTATATGATTGTGTCTTTTTGCGCATGCTTTTAAATTAGCGACAGAGAGTGTGAAGCATGAACCCGCTTTCTCGAATCAAGTTTTATCGCTTTTGGACGTGAAATCTATGCACTTGCAGCTTCGTCAGGTTTTTGTCAAAGTTTTGGGAATTAGAAGAAGAAAGAAGACTCATTTAGATCGTGCCCATTCAGCTTTGCCTTCACAACAAGCTCGTCCTTTTCTCCCACTCACTACTAGTGCTGTGAGTTTTTGCGAGTGGGCCACCTCAAACTCGAATGAGTAGATCCATCACGTAGAGCAACTGGCAATCACTATCCGGACGTCGGTACCTAAATCTGCAAAGGTCAACGGCAACACAACAGGTGACACCCAAAAGGCGTACGTTAGCAAACGTGCATAAAACACAGGATATAAGCGCATCGCATGAGGTAAATTCACACGGAAATCATTAACTTCGGCGAATTCCCGCCGGAGATTTCGGTCGAAAAACGGTTAACGGTCCATCTAGGCGCAGAACGGAGCATCTGGAGAAACACATGCTTGTCGTGAGAAACCAACCCCGCTATTTATCCATCAGTGAGGCTCACTGACCACTGGCGATCGTATCGATAAGCTGACAGTACTGGTAATGGATCTGCGAAGTCTGGCTGCTGGGCTGCGCTGCATCACTTCGTGTCTCTGTTTTACACTGTCACTCCACCCTCTCTTCTTTGCACTCCGGGATGATCATATTGGTTGTGTCGTCAGCTTCTCACTTTGTTCGCTCTTACAACTAGCATATGTTCCTCGTGATCGTTTGCTTCGATAATTCGATCCATCCAAGCCTACTAATTTCGCACAACTCCTCCTCTCTATCGTTTCCGCTTAAGGTTTATAGCTAATCCTGTACCGAATCTATAGGTTTTATTCCATGTTTTTGCATCAGCTAACTTCAGTCCCAGAAAGAAGTTAGGGGGTAAATTTACATGGTATCAGAGTTTTTTTAATTAACCAGCAGATATTAACACCACTTTCACATAATTACCTCTTAAGAAAAGTTTATATTGCGAATTGGCATCTTAGAGCGCTGTTGCTGGAATTTTCCTTGTTGAAGTGGATCCGGCTCCTTCTTTAGACGTTTCGCTGCATTCGCTGCAATGTTTCAATCCTCTTAGCTGTTCCGTTCTCTACCGTTGCTATGATGCGTTTTCGTGCTAGCTATAAGCTCAGGAAACTTACCGGTTTGCCATTCACGAAACCTTACTTAGCTTGGCAAGCCAGGCTAACATATCAGTCTCGCTAAGAACAGCTGGAATGAACACGGACTATCTTGACATTCACCGTTCTCATCCGATAAGCCCCTCACAAATTATGCCTCATTCCAAATCGTGCAGGCTAACCTTTGCCCGTATTCATAAAACCGTTTGGTGTCCAAATGCCTTTGGAAATGCACTTTCAAGAAGCTTCCTGCCAACATAGCCTGCATCTTTGATTCGGTTCGACAAAAACGAGCATCAAGAGACGACTATGATCAAAAATTTGGAAATACCTTTTCCAGGGAATTACTCTAAAGAAAGTTTCAAACCGTTGGGAACTCCGAATCACTTTTATGAATACTGGCCCTGGCTTACTAGGTCAAAGAATCATGAATCTCGGATTGGGAGGCTGTAACGACTGTACTAAGCTTTTAGCTCCCGAAATAGAGTACAGATGATGAGAATTTAGCGATTATCTCTCTACATGTTATTTCATGTAGAGCATAGCGGTAAACAGTCAGTCTTCTGACTAGTGATAATAAATAAGAGGAACGTCAAAGTACTATAAATTACGTCACATTAAAAGTATTGCCAGAAGTGGTTTTTTACCTAATTTTCATCAAATACGAGATATCTGGTGAGCATCTCCAGGCAAGCGTAGAGCATAGAGTATTTATATGCTGGGCATCCCGAAAACGTTCCTGCCTGACAGCTCGAAATTTTCCATGTATTGACGTCCTTCAAAATTAAGTCGTTAGAAGTTTACGTTCCAGTATTTCTTTTGTTCAGGACTATCGCTTCAGGATGACATTAAATCGATGAACGGCACATACAACTGCACGCATTACACAGAGACTAAGGCCATAAAACGAATCTTCTTCTCAATGATCGCTTGTTAGAATTTTCCATCGAGTCGGCGACATAAGTAACTCTGCGGGACCAGCTCCAGTGACGGAACACATCTTGGAAATCCGGTCTTCTGCGGGACTTACATACCCTGACCAGCTATCGTCGATTCCTCCAATATCGCAACTGGCTTCATTTCAGAAAGCATTCCAAATTTTCATAGTAGGCAAGAGAAACAGAGACACATGAAGTGGCGTGCAATAAAAGTATTGTACGTGATCACAGTGACAAGTTAATGTCCGCAAGGGACATCGGCACCAACGTGTTTAAACTTGTACACGAGAGCAAAAACATGCAATTTTTTCATTTCGCGATTTTTCATATTCTGTGATGTGGCTTTAGTTAAAAACTTTGGATAAAACACGCTATTCGAAAGCTCATTATTTGAAACAGGATGGAGTTCTCAGGCAAAATCTTGATGAAATATTCTTGTAATCTTAATGTAGCAGAGTTTTGTATCCATTTTCACGCGAAAAACTTTTTTCCAAAAGAACTTAAAATCTGTGCAAATGTATCGATGTCCCTTGCCGCCATTGAGTTCTTCTTCGACGACAGTGCGGGAATTCGAATCCTAGAGGCTTTGTTAAAGCCTGCAGTACTCGAGGAACTTCCAAGACTGTTTGAACACAAAATGAAGAGGAAACTGAAGCCAAACTTTATGGGCAAAAGAAATTGCGCGAAACAATGGGTACACGATTCCTCAAGTGCGAGGAAGACGTGCTGTGAGAGCAGCCACTGTGAGCCAAGACTCACCCCCTAATAAGCTCCCACTCTGTATTCTGTTTATATCGGATAAAGTTAGCGCGGCAATAAAACAATGCAACACGCGTGCTCAGCTGCAGAACGATGTGATACTGGTTAACATTGCAAATGATAACCTTAAGAAACGGCTGATACGAAATAGGATTTACGATGTAGAATGTATGTCAAGGCAATGCATTGTGTGCCCGTTCGGTAAAACGGGAGACTGCGCGAAGATGGGGGTAATTTATCAACTAGAGTGCTTGAGCTGCAACGAGATTTACATTGGTGAAACAGGTAGAACTTTGAGGGTACGAGTCGGCGAACATCTAGCCGGAAAAAGAAAGGGAAATGTAAGATCATCATTCGGGAAACATAAAACAGAAGTACACCATGGCAAGGAGTTCGAAGTAAAATGCACAATTTTGTGGTACGAAACGGAGATTTCTGCAAGGAAGGCGGTGGAAGCTGCCTAGATCTATACAAAAAGTCCTGTCATGAATGCTAGAAATGAATGTGTATCAATAGCTAGTGATCTCCCGCGTTTCTATCGCCATGCGATCGATAAGCTGCCATAGAAAGTCCTAGTCTGCTAGTTCATTCTCAATGACGCCCGTAGCCTCCAGTTGCGCGGACGTAACGAAGATCGGCGTATCCAAGACTGCTGTCTCTGACATCAGTGCTCTTCTCGCTGAGCTACGCCTTGGACGAAGTGGGCATAGCAGAGCAAGCGGAGACATTTGATGGCGTAACATTACCGATAACAGTTGGTATCCGTTTTCAGGCCTCTGATGAAGACGAATTGCTCGAAACGTTAGACCAATAAAGGATTTGCCGTAAAAACGTGGTTGACAAAGTAAAATTATTTAAATTTCTAACAATATCCAGGTTCAGAGAAAGAAGAACATGGAATTTATGGGCTCCTTTCAGATAATGAAAAACTTACAGTGAATTCAGCCCTTGCCCAGCTTCATTCTTCCAAACCTTTGCTGCCGACATTTAGCTTCATGCTTCATTTAGCTTCATTCATCTTCCCTACTGCCTATCTGGGTATCTCTGTGCCGTTGTCTTTATTGGAAATTCAGCGCTCCCTGCAACCCCCATCTAACTTTAATAAATTACCACCTGTGCGGCTGTCAAAGTCTGCCAAGTGTAGAGGTGTGAAACATAGATTTTGCTGCTCTTTCGTCGATGATCCTTCAGGTAAAACGTCTCCGAAGCTTAGCCCAATTTCCTTTTTTCTCTTTTATTTGCTAAATTCGATTTGCTACACCTTCACGAAGAGTACACAGGTAACCAGGTAATAAGCTTGCGCTTCTGCTGTTTGTTAGCAGTTTTGCAGTCAGCGATTTTTTTTTTGCAGAAGTAGGTAATTGGAGGCTTTCTTTCTTCGGCATTTTCTATAGAACTGCTCAAACCGTTGAAAAATGAAATAGCTGCCAACATTGCAAGATAAATCGCGAGCGCAACAGGTACGAAATCGTAAATTGTAAAAGTATACAGTTTCAAAGCTTAGTTGTTTTCTACAAAAACATGGCCAACTGACTAGTTTCTCTTGTAACCTCCTCTTTAGAGCCGGTTATTGGTGCAAGTTTATGACAAGGAAAGGACTTTACAACAGAATTTCTCTGCAGACAGTAAAGTAATGTCTGATCTGATATCCACATTACTTGAAGGATGCTCTCACTGCCTCAAAAACTTTCCATAATTACGGAACAACTTCATAGGACACTAGGAACCGGACGCTTACCCTTCTTGGCTTATTATTGTGTGGAGCTGTTAGACGTACCAAATCGAGTTGAGCTTCAGTTCCCTTATTGATCGATACGAAATAATGAAGAACGAAATGTGCAATAACCGAATTAAGTCGAAAGTTCGGTCTAATAGCCTTAAACACTATTTACCATGTAAACGCTCGACAACTGTTCACAAGTTTGCATGAAGTAGCCTTTAATTCTCAAATTGCTTTACATCTCCTCTCCTCTCTCCTCCTTCATCGTTCAATCTAACAGTCTTTTTTAATGCTGTTTACTCTCTTTGCCGAATTTGCCAAAGTTTGAGGTGTCATCGCCTTGCACGTTTGTCTGCCGTGATGTTCTATCAGGAAGTTTGTGCAAGAGAAATCTATAATGCTTGTATGGGCAACTCGTGTATATTGAAGCGTGGGCGTTTCCGCAGCCGCAGTGCCCAAAGGAAGCGTTTTTCCTCATAAGCTCTCATGGATATCCACGAGTCTTTTGGTCTTCAGCTTCCTACGCATTAAATGCAGTGTACATCAACAGCAATCAGACGATTTGAAGTGAGAGTTGTCGAAATGAGGTGACAGTTATCGTCAGGTGGAAATGAGCTTGTTACGAGTGGATGAAGCCGCCGCTCTTGACCATGTGTTCCGTCCGGAGAGCCTCTAGGTGCATTCGCTCGTTCCAAACTGCGGTTTACACAAATCCAGTGGCGTTTTTTGCCGAAGCGCCGCTAGATACATCCAACCTCCGCGATATTGTTGTTATCAACAGCCGACTGCTTGATCGAATATCCAAAATTTTAATCTCTAATTTGATGTACCTGGTATGGTTTTTCATACATGCGCTGAGCCGTGGCACACGCACTCGTCTTTTACCGCCGATAATTTTTTTTCTGAAACTCTTACTTCTGCTCTATGTTTTCAGAAGCGGCTTCTTTTTGCTTGCATTCATCTCGGTGATATAGAAGCAGACCAGAACAGCTTCCCTACTTTTTCGCTTTACCTTTTCTGTTTTCTCTTCCACGAGCTTTCGTTCCCTTCAAAAACAAATTGTTGCGTGAATTTAGGACAACAAACACAAAAGAAAAACTATGTTCATGTTTCTGTTATATAAGAAAAAGTGATGGAAGGTCGAACTTCTTCTGAGGCAAGCAGCATTCTGCTCACACTACTTCCCAAAGTAGAGCAAGCTATTGCATGTCTCCTCTGAAAACATTTTCTGACTGCTGCAGTTTTTGGTTGCCTTTTGCGTAAATATGTGGTTTTTTTAGAGTACTACTACTATCCCACACGACGTTGTCCTTCCACTGCAGTCATTCGGAGGCTCCGGCGCTGCCATAAATTTTGCGAATAATCCCTGCTGAAATATGCGGTAATCTTAACGCAATGCGTTCTTTAGGAGTTTTGCAGCTGTCTATATACACATTTATTTCACACTGATTTAAGCATGCAAAAACATCTCATCTTCATGGAAGAGGTTGTTATGCATTTACATGCTCGCAAAAGTTGTAATCACTCAAATTCAGGAAGAAATCAGAACTGTTGCCGTATTCGCAAGCACAGCACTAATAACTAGAGAAAATTATGTAGTTATTGTCAGTAAATCCTTTTCTTGATATCGATGAGCATTGAGTTTGGTTTCAAGAGTTTGAAGAGAGACAGTTTTCCAGATCGACTCATGTTATGAATGTTCCTCTTGGCGTCTGAGGCCGACCAGAGAAGCTAAAATTTGAACGAAGATTCTAAGGCCTAATCGAATCCTGTCGCGTTGTTCTACTGTAATTCTCTTGAATAACACTCAAACTATATCGAAGAACCTTGGCTGATATATCTGAAGTATGAACGAAATACCTGGGCAAAAACCATTTGTTTTGAGGTACACTTAAGCTAGATGGCGGAAAGCAAAGGGATGGGATGGGTTTGAGCTATGCTCACGTCCTGATGCAACATAAAACACGATTTGTAAATAAAACATACATGAACATAGCTCGCTTCCCTCTTTTTATCCTTTGCTATCTACTTGGATGTTTTTGCTGATGAACGCCACCTTGAGTGAGGAAGAGGAGCGGGTTTTGTTCACTAAAATTAGTTACAGGCTTTTGCTCTAGTACCTGATAAAACTAGCCATTATGCGCATCATAGTGCACCAGGCAAACGAAGCGCCTGGTAATATTTCAGATAAGAGGAATCAGCGAAGATGTACAGCCGCTGCCGCAGTTAAGAAGTCGCGAAGTATAACCTTTAGCTGCGGTGATGTTTACATCGCCAGGTGGCATTGCTTTTACTATTCTTGCCAAAACAAAAAATACCGCTTTGTTCCGTTATTTCGGTTTGTTTGGCATCATTTCTACGCTGTATACCAGTGAAAAAGCACTCGTCAGAAAAACTGGGCGAAATACGCAGCATAGCAATCTTCAGACTATTTCTCGACGAGTACCAGAAAAGTTCAAGGGATAACTAGCTAAAGTGAGCGGCCAAATATCGAAAGACCACCTCATTCCAACAATAGTTCGAGTGCGACAAGGAGATGGTATACAATAAGCGTATCCGTACATGTATCGTTCTTTATGTTCACTCATAATTGCTTAAAATTACAAAATCGGATCGATCCATTCCTAAAATACTACTAGGTTACATGGGTAGTGATCTATGTGTCTTCACTTTGTCTCACGCTTACAGATACATTTCACATGAAATTCTCAGGCTCGGCGGAATTCCTGAAGATGAATAGTCGATGATTAGTTTGCCTGGCCAAAAACTATTCTTCTTGTCGCTCCCAAAAGCTTCTTTTCCTATGAAGTTTTTTTCAGTCAGACCACATATATTTCTAAAGTTTTGTGGTGTTCCTTCGAGAGAACTACCCTCTAAAATACCGTAGTTTCAAGTGTCTACAAGCCTTTTCGGTTCGTTCACAGCTATCGTAGTGATCAGGTGGGCATGACACGATCCTGATTGGCTACAGCTTCAACATGAAATGTGTCTTGAGGGATGAGTAAACAAATGCTGAATCGTAGCATCATCAATCAGTGGCTGTCGGCGATTCAGTTTTGATGTACGTTCCTGGACACGACTTGGTTACTGGCTCGCTTCGTAGTATAGTGGATGTCATACGGCTTGCGCCTGGGCGGCGTCCATGCGACTGCCGGACGGCGACGCCGCTGTCGGACAGGAAGTCACGCAATCGCGGTCCTGGCTTACGAATCCTACAGCTGCGGCACTTCCTTCGAGGCGCTGCTCCACTCCCACCCCTACTATACGAGCTCGTCATGGTATTAGTAAGCAGCACGCAAGAAACCGCACGCAAGCTTTTCCCAGACACTCACTGCCTAAATTCTGCCGCGTTTGACTGACTAGGTATTACCTATGTAGTACTGTAGACTGCTATAACCTTGGCTCAAAATAGCGTTTCGTATCAGCTGCTTTCCCTGCCTGTCACTGCACAATCAGTCAGTTATCCGCCTATTTACCCTTGGAGCCGATGTCCACCATCCCGTCTATCCTAGCTATCGTTCTACTTTACAATTTGACTACAAGCTGACTCATCTAATGAATTTGTTAGAGGCTTTCTTAGAGTGAGTTTCTCCTCCAGTGGTAGTTAGACTTCATTTTCCTGCAAAATGTTTGCTTTCCCCGAAATTATGTTTTGCATAGGGGCGCTTGTAAACTTCTTAGCCGCATGTGGCTCAAGTGATAGCGAATCTCCACGTCTCTCGCTTTGATAATTAGAACTCTAGCTCATGCCGTGATTCACAGGAGCACACACACTTCTTTGAAGTTGTATTTTTGCGAATATTTCGTACCGCAAGAAGAGGTAGACATTTAATATTGTTTTTTTTGCGCTTTATTTTACTCACTGTTTTTCTTTTTATTATTGGCCCTATGGCTGTTGAAATATTCTAACTCTGTAAAGCTTACATCGAAAGCTCATTCATACGATGTACTATAAACTGATGTCAATTGAAAACAGCTAGTGCTTCTATAGAGATCTCGCATACAGAAGAACTTTTTATAGTAGAGCAGTCGAACGGTCGTGCAGTAAACCTCAGCATCCGATTTTTCTCTCCAAGACCACAGTTAATGTATAATCCGCTTGTTTTTGCAGTTTATCAATGCAGATGTGCATAGTCTTTGCAATAGCTACACATCATTTCCATAATCTAATCTCTCTACTAATTTAATTACATGTTGTTTCCTAGCTCTATGACAAGCATTTACTAGGTTTTTCCTAAAGATTTTGTTATTCCTAAACGTAAGCACCGCGCGCTACGCTGCTTAGTAATGGTTCTGTTTTGTTTCGCAAGTTTTGTTCGTAGTAATCGTACAACACCGAAAAGTAGTCCTAGTAGCTTTTCCTTTCAGGTGTACTGATGCGGCTACCGTTGTTGCTGCTGCCGTTTCTCTACCAGCTTGGTAAAGTCTTTCTTTTTTACAAAAAGGAACTCTACTAAGTAAACCCATTCCAGGGCTCTGCCAGGATGCCACCGCCGTGTGCGGATCGCCTGATGCCCAAGCGAGTTGTGGCCAGTGCATAAAGCAGCATCCAGACTGTGCATGGTGTCGGGATCCGGTGAGTTACCAACTCAACTGAACCATGGCTTGTAATCAGCTGTTTGAGGGCAGTTTTTTAGCACACTACGCTTATGAACCGGTGTCAAGTCCGATCAGCCTTCAAGGCAGAAACATGTAACCCGACGTACGTGTACTCGCCAGCTACGGAGGTTCGCATTGGACCGCACGTGAGTAGCTTTGCTTGCTTGACTAATCAAATGGTCTGGATCTTGGTAGCGCATAGGCGTTTTCTTGATAGCCTGAAACATCTGGATAGCCATCACAAGTGCTTGTCTAGTAAAAAGGATCATTTTCGTAGGCATATGCTACAAAATGTTAGCTTGCGGCACAACGAGATCAAACGCTTGCGTTAAGAGTTTACTTTCCTCATGAAATTTGTTTAGAATTTGCCCCTTGGAGCTCCTGGATCTGGAAAAACGACCATTCAGATAGAGCCACAGCAAGTTGTTCTACGAATGAAGCCAGGTAGTATATCTCACTGGTAATTTTCTATTCTGTAGATGAGGCGTGTTTAATTTAATACCAGTTTTTTTGCAAATTCCAAGTTATAAAGTAAAGATGAGCTATTCGCTTATTGAGGATTTACCACCTAATTGAAGAGGAGCGAGATGAGCCAAGCCAAATTCAGGTTTCTGATTTGCGAAGGCTCTCCTTTACATTTATTGAGCAGAGCCGACATTCAATCATCCTATTCTTAAGGTATGTAAGGTAAAGCTTCCTAGTGGGTTTCGTGTGACTGAACTAAGCTTTAAACCGTCTTCTTTGAAATCTTTTTTGGAGCATAAGATTGATAGCTACTGCATATGTCATTGCCATCATATTTTCGAAGAAAAACTCAGCGCTTCGCTTTGGGGCGTGGTTATACTGGGAACGTTTTCGTTTCAAATTTGATGGTACTACCTGATTACCTTCGCAAAAAAAACTGGCAAATAGCCATTCTAAGACGTATATCCTTTCTGATCAGGATAAGCAAGTAGCCCTCGATTTCTTGCGAGTACTGGAAGCAGCGCTGAACACTCAAGCTATAAGATCCTTGAGTTTACCATAAAATTCCCTCAAGAAAGAAAAATGAACACTAAAACCGATAGAATGTTTCTCAGTTGTACCAGCAGTGCAAGTACTAGTATAAAAGGACTGGAAAGCTCCTGCCGAAAGCTAGAAAATCGCTGCTTCGATTTGTCATATTTTTCGGAAACGGATTCTGACGGCTTACGGCGGACTTTGGGACATGAATTAGGAGCTGTGTTGTATATAGTCCTTGCAGCTGTAATCGTTTCGCTATAATTTCGCGTAATCAGACCTCAGACACTAATTAAACATATGAGAAACCGCTTCTGGAAACGAACATCAAGATTACACTTCATGCCAGAGGTTTTTAGCAACCGGAAAGACGGAAAAATCGATACTGTTCTCTGTTCAACTCTACATATATTATGTGCTTTGTCGTTGTAGTCCTATAAACATTTTGAACAGCTGTTAAAATCGCCTACGCTTCTCACTCATGAGCTGTCAGGGCTGAACCCATAGAAATAAGCGTGGAGTAAATCTTTGGAAATAACGAATTTGATGAATTTTTGCAGATGGATATGCCCAATGCAGCACCACTTTTGGCCCTTGTAAACTATACGAACTTGATTCCACTGAAACAGTCCAGCCTGCTCACTAGGTGAAATCCCATGAAGAAGCCTTATCCTCTCTGATTTAATCCACTTTGCAAAGTCCTTTGAAGCTTCGTGAACCTTATATAGCAGAAGCAATCGAAATTTTGGAAAGCATACTGTTGACATGTTCACTTTAGTCAGTAAGTATTTCATAATCGAGTTTGCTTAGTGCAGCATGAAAATTAGGTTGGTGCAGACAGAGAAAACGACAGGAATTCGAGCGATTTTACACTAGCCATTTTCACTCAAAACCTTAGTTACTAGTAATACGAACTAAATCGTCAGACAGACCTTTCTTCTATCTTGATTGTTTCCGTATTTCCGATGGAATTTATGGGTAGGAATTTTTACCACCACTGAAGTGCGGATAGTCCGGTGAACAAAATGCGAATTTTGCACTTTGTCCTTGGTTAACTAAAAAAAAGAATATCAAACTTTAAACGCTTCTCCAACATTTCTTTTCTAACTTTACCAACAAAGTGATTTTTAGATATTAGGACAGTAAGGATGAAAATGGCCAGAGTGAGCTAAATTTTTAAAGACAAACTTTACGCATGAAAATTCGAGTACGGCTGATTCTGGCTTATCTATTGATGATGAATTTCTGCTTCTTAGTGAACAAGCAAGGTCTGCTCAGCAAGGTTTTAGACATAATGCAACATTGGACAGGGGCGCATACCTGTGCCTAGTCCAAATTCAAGATACACAAGAATTTGTGAAATAGTGTTTGTTCACGTTCATTGGACTTTGGTGTAATATGTGCAAATAGGAAAGTGGAATAATTTGGGGGATGTGGGCATCTTGACATCGATGCTGTCACTCACTACTGAAATAGAAACAATGAGCGAACCTAGGAAATAAACCACGACATTTTGGAATCCACTCCCAAACGAAGTGAACAATGCCTGTAGAGTTCCACTCATACAATAGGTGTCTATGTATTGATTGGGCGTAGATCACTATTCTAAAAAGATGAAACCCTCTGTAAGGGCATATTGCGTTCCGTTCCAAACGTGACTGATTGTTTATTACTGCCTTCAAGGCACAGCTAAAAACGTAAATATTCGCGAGACTCGAAGTTCACTGCGTGTTTCTGCGGAAGTTTGAGAGGAACTGAATGGCTGCTTTCAAGCTTTTATCTCCTTTAATTCTTCAGAATATGCGGCGTGAAATAGATATCGGTGTATAAAATATTAGGGCAACAATGAGAACTCCACTATACGCTGGACTCAGTCCAGTTTGACTTTGAACCGGTTAAACTACCAAATATACTTTCACTTTAAAAGTATGCGAAAAAAAGACAAATTTGCTGCTTTCAGGTGACACCTTGAATGTGCAGTACAAATACATGCACAAAAAGCCGGCTCCTGGATACGATGTGAAGGAGTTTGTAGTGCAAACCAGCGAATACAAAAAGCTTGGTCTCGACATGAAATTCTTCGTCGACTGCAATGGGTTCGTTTGCTTTTACCCGTATACTGCAAACCCTTTCGGAGAGCAAGAATAATGCTCACATCAAAGAGACAGAATTTATTGTGCTGTTTGACGGGCGAGCCAATTTCAAGTTCTTTTTTGACTACCTATGAAAAGTCTAAAATATTGGTTGCTTGCAAGATTTAGAAATCTTAGTCTGTTGCTGCCGTTGACTTTAGGCGAAAGTCAAACAGGCTCTACTGAAAGCACTGTTCTTTCGAATTTTGGTTGATGAGCACTTTTTTGTAAAACTGTTGGCGGATGGCTGCTTAAAATCCTGCTAGCCTTGTCAAGGACTGAGTTCCTACTAGTATAAGCTACAACACGTCAAATTACGAAACGAAAATACGGTTAGCGGTCAAGTTTGGATGATCCCTTCCTCATGAATATCCCTTGCTGATGCGTAGACGAGTACAAAGCTATAGCTCCTCCAGCCTCGAGTTCCATCTTGTTTCCGTCTCTGTACTCCGTGTAGGTTTCCCGTAGTAGGGAATCCACAACTGGTAAGGTTTATCCGAGAATTAGCATGGTTTCGCGGCTGCTGTTGTAGACTGCTGATACTAGTTGTGAAGCAGACTCTTGCCAGTAGTACTACCATAAACACTCAATAATGAAAATATAGTGAAACAGTACGCTTAAACGAGCTTTCGGTTGCGTCTTCTTCCAAAATTTAGGTTCTGAAAAATTTAACGTCGCATGACTCTGATCTAAACGGAATAACACGCTGTTTGCTTCAGGCGCGAAGTCGAAGGAAAGCGATGCCCGGCTCTCAAAGAAGGACAAAAAGTCAACTTCAAAATAAGAGTACGTTTTCTGTGATGTCGATATCGGTGTTCGTTTCGTCTTCACTCAAACGGATGCCACCGCACGAAAGCGAAACGCTCATCCATCAGGATGTCATGTGTTCGTTTTCGTACGCGTCGGACCTTTGGCACGCGCGTCTACGCTGGCGATGAATCATGAAATGCTGCACAACTCATCGCTCATACATCTCAGGTCACTCTTCTGGAGTGTCGAGACGGTGCCGACGTCGCCATCTCTGTCGGAGTCTACGGGTACACGTCTGTCTCCGCCTTGTACATCACTCCGCTGTGCGGATGCGAATGCGAGAAGCCCACGCAACAAGTTGTCTTTTCTTTATCTTTCTACTGCAGATAAACTCAAAGAGAGAGTCGCTTCAGGAAAAGAACTCCCCCTTGTGTCACCAGCATGGAAATCTTATCTGTGGGCAGTGCGTCTGTGAGGCAACCAGAGGTGGTGATCGGTGCGAATGCCCACTGGCAAGCTATGGAGTCAAAAATGCCCTCGAACTGGAGGACCGTTGCAGAGAGTGAGCAGAGCAGTTGTTTGAAGTAGAAGCTATTTTAAAGATGAATTGAGAGAATAGAGGATACTAGCCTAAATGGAAACTCTTTTTATCAACTTGTTTGGTAGTTTAAAGCTAGTTGTATGCAGAATTCGTAATTGTCTCGAAAAAGTAATGCTACGAAAGTTGAAGAAAAGCGAAAATAATTGCGAAAATAGCTGTATATCTCCGCAAAAGTGTTGGCGCAGTTGGCAGGAGGTGTTTTTTGTACAGCAGACTGGGAAAAAAACCAAGAACTTCAAGTAACAGCTCACTACCTAATTAAAGTTCAAAAGAGATTGTAATGTTCATTATCGAATAGCTTCAGAGCTGATGCGCCTGCTTATAATCTAAGCAAGGTTTGAGGCGTACCTTCTACGAACTGAATTATCTACACTCCGTCTATTTATCACTTTAAAACTCTCAGATATTTCGGCACCAACGAAAAGGTGCACTGGAAATGAGCCAAGAGTTTTCCTAACTAGCAGTGAATCTTCGTCTTTGATACTTTCTTCTTACAGCTGGGCAGCGATGTTTTAAGCCTGTCACTGTAAGTAATGACGATAATGATGACTACTCTCTTCTAATTGAGATTTTCTTTAGAAAATGTACAAAAGCTCCAACGAAGGAAAATATTCAGAATTACTAACGACTGGAGGTACATGCTGTGAAGTAAATCAGATTTTATAAAATCAAGTTCGAGCATTTTGCCTAAAGGAGAGGGTCTGTAGTATTTACAGACGTCTGCAGCTTTACAGTCTAATGATTGGAAAACCTAGATGTTCTAGGTCTTTTCATGCTTTATGTTTCTACGTAACACTGAGTAGTTCTCTCCGCCAGCTCAAAGAACCCAGCACAACAACTTGAATATTTCCTTCTGCCCGTTTTTCTTTTTATTTTTCATCTCTTCAAAAATCGCACATCCCTTCAAAAATTTATGCCTCATTGAGTTGTCAACAGCCAAGAATTGAAATAACGCTAGTGCCCCCGTTTATTACGAGAACTAAAACTTTCTGGATAAACAAAAAAATCTCTCTGCTTCAATTTGCTCGCTGCAAGCTGCATTATTTACGATGCTTGTGCAGGGAAGAGTGCGGCACCCTTTTCCTTGCATTTCTGTTCGATCATTAATTGCCGCCTGAGAATAATCAATAATTGCCTCTCATTCTTTTCTAGGCTGACCAGCTTGACATAACCGTACTTATTTCCCTAGAAAGTGTCTTTTAGTTCTCAACACGTATTTCAGACAATTATTGAACCTGCGCTTAGTACCATGCAAAATCATTCAAGGTAGAGAACAAAATGCGGTGTTTTGACTGCCTCCTAATATTTTTATGTCTACTGTATAAATTTTTGAGAATCCTACCGTAATTGCACATTAAGTAGTGTAGTTGTAACATTCGAATATTTGAATAATCGAATAATTAAACTATTTGGAGCAATAAGTAATGTTCATGTAAATATCTGACACCATTTAGCACGCATGCGGGAAGCATGTTCTGCAAGTGTGGTATGCAGGACTAACTATGAATGAGCTGTGCTGATATAGCGGTTTTTTCGATTATTCGAATAATTCTAATAAATGGCCAAGTTTTCACAAAGTGGTTCTTTGTTAGGTATTAAAAAAATTCACGCTTGTCGTAAATCATAGTCATATAAACTAAGAATTCGCAAAATCATTTCATACGTATCGAGTTAGTTATCGTAATTATTTTAGTTATCAATCCTTTCAGAGGAAGGTTTACTGGAAATAATTCGAACATTCGATAGTTACAACACATCAGCTGCTTTTGTCGCAGTAATTTCGCTTCCTGGTATTGGACTACACAAGTAATGAACTTGGTGGAGAACTGCTTTCACCCTCGCGTTCGCCATTCTCTGCATGGCTTGCTTGGATGGAGATAAAGTGTTTTTATGTTAGGGTTAGCCATCATACATGGTCTGACGAGGGAATGGTCTAAAGTGGATCTCTGAACCAAAGAAACTAATAATGCCAAAAATATCCCTGGACATCAAGTAGCAATTATCAGTATGTAGCTTCTCCCGAGCCGCTATTTTGAATGAGTTGGGAATATGAAAATATATGAATTTATCCTTATAATCTGGGTCTTAAGGCAGGAGGAGAAAGCTTAAACTGGACCAAAGAGGAGAGGGGCTATAGACATATTAATCCCATGAGATAGGACACTACTGATTAGTCTAGGCAGAAAAATGGGAAAGGGCCAACTTTTACCTCGAAAAATAGTCATTTATCGGACGACTTTGTAACTTCCTTGTATCAAGGACTCGGGAAGAGCTACACTGTGCCGTGGTATACGGAGGGATAGGAATATTTTTGGCATTATTAGTTCCCCTGGTTCAGAGGTCCAGTTTAGACCATTCTGCAGCAAAACTTGTATATAACTAATAAGAAGCGATGCAGGTCCTTACTATCATAGGCAGAGTAGTTTGGGGAAGCGATATTACCACAAGCGCCCTTTCTGACCGCATAACTTACGGAAATGGGAAACAACCCACTATTATTACTGTTCTTCAGCATGAAACAGTATATTCCACCAATAAGTTTATTCGAAATTATAGGTTAAGAGGAATACTAGAATCTTTCGCCCACTGAATGGAGCACAGCGCATTTCAAAACGTCATTTGATAGTGGTCAAGAATGCAGAAATAGAACTTGCTTTACGAAATTCTACAGTTTTTATCACTACTGATTTGTGCCATTCTACGCATTTGTTGTGAAATCTCTTTTGGAGTTCTAAGATGTCTTTCTTTCGTGTAAAGGCAAATATGTTTGTGTCTTTCTTCTACTTTTTTAAGTTTTATATTCTAAGCTTCTACGTTCCGATACCATCAGTGAGCTTGAAGATTTGAGCTACTGACAAATAGTTACATTTACTTTTTCAGTAGTTAAAGGATGTTGTACATATGCTGCATTTGTTAAGACTCCCACTTTATATACTAGGCCGAGAGTGTGGCATCTCTGAACTATACACCCCAGCGATTGGGAATTGATATGAGTTGATTATTGGGTAGCCATAAGAAGTAAAGTTGCTATACTTATTTGGTAGTGTAGAGTTAGCCTAACTTATAACCTTTGTTTGTTGCTCGAAGCAGAACACAATATCCATTTCAGAAAGCCTGGTGCCCCAGTATGCTCAGGGCAAGGGTCATGTCGATGTGGTCAGTGCCAGTGTAACGCTCAAACGGTAAGGAATCTTTTAATTTGAAAGAAGGATTTACGAAAATGCTGCTGTGAAATAGCTTTTCTTACTGCAGCTGTACATATTTTGATACGAGCCGAGGTGAGAACGAATGTAACAGTATCGAATTACCTTCACAACCGCTTTGCGGCCTTGTTTGTGTAAAAGTGTGGTTGGGTGTGCTCACAACAAACAAACGTTTTGCATAGGATTGTTCTTAAAACGAAGTAGTACACACGGTTTTTGGGGGTACAAGTTTCCATAAAGCGAAGTTTAATTGGATAATTTGAAGATCACCGGACGTTTCTGCCAGTGCGACCATGCTTCGTGCCCAACCGGCGCTGATGGGCGGCAGTGTAGTGGAAATGGAGTCTGCGAATGCGGAAAATGCAGGTAGAATTTGCGAAATGTCCGTGTCTGAAGCTAAAGTGTTCACGAATACTCATGCTTGGTCTGTATACTTTAGGTCCTCAGAAGTCATTCAGTATATATTAGAAATGAATCTACAAAAAATAGTAGATATCGTTTTTGAAAACAATACGCGCCTCCGAATATAGGAAATCTTATTTCTCGCTGAAGCTTCAACTAAATAGATCACATGAGGTGCTAAATCCGAAAACATTACTATTTCCATAACTGCTAAAAGAAAAAGGACTAAGCTTTTAAAAATGCAAGAGTTATACCTTTTTTATCATGGTTACAGCCGATAACAAAGCAATGTAAAGTAACTTACCTAAGGGCTAAGATAAACTTGAGAGTCATAGTGTCAGATTTTTTCAAAACTTGCCGAGTGAGGTATTGGTACCTCTTAGTCATGAATATCCTACAGATTTTGCACTATAAGGCCATATTGCACAGATTTCATGATGTGCGGTTAGCTCTGCAACAAGTTTAGCTATACAAAATCAATGCTATATTCGTGATCTAGCTCTAACTGTCGTGGATATTATATGGAACAAATCTGAGACTTTCTTCCTCACATAAATGTTGCGTAGGACTAGATTAAAGTGGTTGCCGTTAAAAACATGTGTGATTTTCAACTCCTCACTTCAAATTACACAGGTGGAGGAAGCTCCAGCATAAAATAGAATATTTGATTTTTGAGGGCAGACATATATATATATATATATATATACGATGGATTTGGCAGGCGTCTTGTTATTTATTTCCTATTTTTGAGTTGTATGTTTACGGTACACCACTTAGTATAAACAATCAAACAAATATTTTTGAATAATGCCAGCCCTGAAAGCAGAAGTAGATGATGTTAGTTACTATAGCTTCTATCTACTATTAATCTGCAGTAGAGCTTTATCGTGCAAAGAAAAGGTCGAATAGTCTCACCGTTTTGAAAAGGAGATTCTACTGACATCGACGAATTTTACCCTAGCCCGGCGATAGAACGGCTACCACGCGGAATGTGATTTTCGGACTCAGCAGCTCAACAATATTTTCTTTTTCTTATGGCAGTACTATTGACTAGAGCTGATTAGCAGTCTCATTTTTTAGATGCGAAGATGGCTGGGAGAGGGATGACTGCTCTTGCAGCACCGACAAGGGCACATGTATGGAGGGAGGAGTAAGTCTCGCTTGATTATTGTTTTGCGTTTACGAATAATACAACTATTGGTTCGAAACATATTGAAGTGTCAGCAGAGAAACAACAAAACTTCTAAAATTCTGATCTAGAACATGCAGTCTAAGATGATATTCTTGTAGAAGAAATACCGTCATCTCAGTATCGGCAAAAAAGAATCCTGCGTCCACGAAAGAACTGTTTGCATCAACCTAGCATCATGTTAAATAAACTGAATTTTATCTTTGTTTACCGAATCATTCACCAACATACTTCTCCTGCAGCAAAACTGTAAATTACTGCGAATCTTCTCTTTTGCATGAGCTAGAGAAAACATCTTCTTTTAAAGATAAAGTTGGTTAGAATTGCTGGTTTTTTTTTGAAAATTCGTCAAAGAAAGTTCGATCCTCCTCTTAACTAGATCTCATTACAGTGCTTAGACAAGTTTCAAGTTTACCACCCGATGTATGCGTTGCTAAAAGAAAGGTAGCACGCAGTTAGATGAAATTTTAGGCAGTCCTTTCGTCTGATAATCCCGAAAGTCGATGGATTTTTTTAGGAAAATAAACTAGCAGCCTGCTGGATTTTAGTTTACATCGAAATAGAAGAACTATCTTAACTCACAACGTTTTACGGTTATGCCTAATCTCAAGAAATGAACAGAGCTCTGAGGGAATTTCGCAAAGATTTTTAGTGCATAAGATGTCAGTCGCAGTCTGCAGTTCTAACGAGAGTTACTACAACGTTAAGAGAAGACCTTTGACTATTTATCCAGCCTTGAAAGCAGAGCTACAGTGTTGCAACCTGATGTGATCTCTTGTCTTCAGTGGATCCAGTACATCGTTTTCTATAGGTTGAGTGCTCTGGCAACGGGCATTGCGAGTGCGGAAAATGCATCTGTGACGAGGGTTTCAACGGAGCACTTTGCGGTGCAGCCGACGAAGTAGGATTTGTTAGACAACCTACTAGTAGTGTAGTAGTAGCTTGCCTAGCTTATCCCCGCTTCCACGTGGAGAACAGAAACTGCTTGCGATTATACGCTGGTTTAGGTAGTAACAGCCAGCCCACCAAAGGACATGTCAGAAGAGGAGCCCACTGAGCCCGTCGAGCCAGCAACAACGGAGGAGGATGTGCAAGATATGGTCTGTGAATGATGTACCAGTTGCAAACCGCTTCCTTAAAATGTTTTTCCAATTCTGAAGGTGGACGAGAGCGTGGAACCAAGCTCTGAGGACGCCGCTGCCCCGGAGAGCACGGACAGCGACTACGGTGCAGAAGCGGAAACCCCGGAGGAGGCGATGACCTCATCAGCAGTCTTCATCTCCTTCAGCAGCTTTGTCGTCGCCACACTGTTTTTCTAACCTAGCCAGCGAACTTGTTGTCGAGTCAGTAGTCAAGGTTGTAAGTAATTTTCTATGTAAGCCTAAAATGTTGTGCTGTAAGGAACAATCCATGCGTTGATGCTATTCCGATTATCCAGTCCTACATTTTCTATCATTTTATACTTTCGACTTGCCCGTAGAGCGGCTAGAACGAGTGCCTTTCATTTTATCAACTGTTATACCTCGCAAATCTACAGTTGATGCGTCGATTTCACGGTTTGCGTCACTTGAGATGTTCAGTGTTTGCACGGATTGCGCAGCGTTTTCGTAGCACTTGCGACCAGTTCAAGACCCGCTTCCATTGAGAAATGTTGCTACTGAAAACGGGCTGCTCAGCTTTTAATCGGTGTTTAATGGTATACGACAGCGCCGTTGTCATCTTCGTACTGTTTTTGTATATAATTATTTGCTCACATTTCAAATAAAAGTTACATAATATTTAATCAATATGTCGGGGGCTGTATGATGTTTAACGTCAAAGTTTAAAATCAGGTAAGAAACTTGGAGCCCTTAATCCAGATGGGTTCAGCGGGAATAGCTCTAGTGAGCAAAAAACCCCTGCTAACTAGTCCTCGGCAAATGTCAGTGCTACCTACACAGTGCCAACCGGATTCTGGCTTCATTACACTCTGCAACATATACATACTTCTCGATGTGAAGACTGGAATACTTGTAGATACATACTTAGTATCTACAGCTCTTCTTTCAGAAACAGGTATGTGGCAGTGAGTTTGGCAACTTTCAAGTTGTCCCATCAGAAGAGCATTGAATACTGCAGTGGCGTAGTACGCAATAGTTAATGTGACAGAAACCTTTGATCAGGTAGCAACATGCACACCCAAGCTGAGGTAAAATCTAAAATCTATCATTCCAATCCAAATCAGATGCGCATTCTAACAAACCAAGACCACTGAGAAGAAGAATGAATTTCTTTGTTACAGCAAGAAACATTATACATGACTCAAACATGAGCGTGTTCGATAGACATTTCTTACATATTTACACCCGACGTATCGTTCTCCAATGAGTATCCTAGCAGAAAAAAAACAATAAAACAACTTTTTTGTACGACAAGAAAATAAAAGCAAAGACAAGGAGCGAGGCGATTTATTGCAGCGTAGATGAGAGAGATGAGGCGTGTTGAGCAAGACACATAGCGAGAACCGCGTTCAGTACCTGAAATGGACCGGATGAGTTGCCAAGAAACTGCTGGGACTCGTCCTACAGTATGAAAAGCATCTGAAATGCTTGAGAGCTTGCCACTGTAAGTTTTGCATTGGCTTGTGGAGGCTAGGCATACAGCTCGGCGCTAAATGTAAAGAAACTTAGATTTCGCGGAACGCTGCGTTTAACTGCAGTTTGGCGTTCGTTGGTGCGGGAGTGTGACCACACTCAATATCCTTATTGCTGCAAATATTATTGGTACAGTGAGCTGCTCAGCACCAGGGTTTACTAGGAGACATGATTTCGCGTCTGCAGTATGAGGTAGGTAAAGTGCCACCCCTCTATAAAGTGAATCTCTTAGCGGGCTGGGAGGGCAGAAGCGGCTTCAGCCTCTTAAAAATAGTATGAGAGTTGTAGTGCACTGGCAGGATGGTCACTGACCTCAATATGTAGTATTTCCTCTTCCTTCAGTGAGTATATCCCACAGTTACTGCTTCAGGGGAACTTTTATACTCGATTTTTCATCACATATGGGGAAGCTCTCGAAATCTAGAATGGTGCTAAATGCAGTCCCAGGGGTGAGGGAATGAGAGAAAAGCATCGCCCTTGCTGAAATTTATTGGGAATCGCATGATACGCCTGCCAACTCACAGCTGGTGTTTTTCTTTTACCTTCCGTACTGTAGATTATCGTACTGTGGCTCCGCATGTCTAAATGTTAACTAGAGGTCGAGGGAAAGGAGGTGAAGAACTTCGATGAATCTAACACACCTGTGTTAACGAATTTTTATAGCCGTTAGCGGCATCATCCAACCCTAAGCGGGAATCTGAATATGGCGTAAGGTAATTTAGGGCTCAGTAAATTGGAAAGAGAGGTCTCCAGCACGAAAAGAGAGCATATAAAAGAACTCCACCAAATTCAGACGTTACCAAAAATAGCGTTGAAATTCTTCAAATAGCTAACCCATGAGAATGTGTGTTGAGATCAAAAGCGAGGCGGCAGTTGAAGAAACTCGTCCGTAACTACGACCGTAGACCGCCGGCTGTACGAATCCATTGGATCAGTGGCGGTTAACGCTGGTTTTTCCGCCGTACCTTGTACTGCCTGAATTACTAATGAATTAGCTCGGCGGTTTAGAAGATTTAAGAAAACACATAGGCTATACCTACCTTTTTCCGCTTTACAAGCACTTTGAAGACAGTCAGTTTTAAACTGACAAAATATAGTTCTATAACTAGGTATAGAAACAGCAACAGTAATAACAAAGTGGGAGGCCACGACCATCCAAAAACCCAAACTATTCGATCAACTGAAGCGAAAATAGTTGAGAATAAATGTTGCTGTCTAAGAATGAATGATCTGTAACGCATTTAGCACTTTTGCGCGACTGACAGGGCAGTTGAAGCTCAATGGACCACGTATAGTACCCTCTTTGCTTATTTCCAAAATTATTCTAGTAGTTCCGCTCATAAAAGCTTCAAAAGTATAAGAACCACTTCCAAAGCCGTCATCAGTTTCTTAAGAAAAATCGGTGAAGTACTGGTGAAAACGTATTCTATCGTCCTTAGGTAAAAACGGTGGGTCAAGTAGACTGCAAACGCGGCCAACGAAATTCGGCCGAAAAGAAGATAGAAACAAAAATCTAGTTTGGTAGAATCGGGAGATTTTTCTCAGAAAATCACATCGTTTTACCAAAATGGAAATTTTATAATAATCGCTATATAACACAAAGGTCTTCTTAACAGGCAATGAATGTTAGTTCTCGTAAAAGAGTGCTACTCGTGTTTGCAGTGTGAAAATTTCGTGATGAAAAAATTTTTGGCACAGACTACCATTTTAGTTTTTTTTTTCGAATTTGCACCCTCGCCATGTGAAAGTCAGGGCTGGTTTGCGTATAACACCTGTTCATGATCGGGTGGTATGTTTTTCAATGGCAAGATCGAGAAGGATTTCGCGACAGTGCCATGATTTAGCATACTACCCGATCCCGATCAGGGCTATATGCATACTGCCTCAGAATAAATTGAATTGGACTTAAACTTTGATAAGCACCAGTTATTCCTGATCTATTATTCTGTTCATACATTAACTTTAGACGATGAGAAAGAGATATGACGCAAGGACATTACGTCCTGTTACTATACTCCGTCTTTCAAAAGGAGTATCGGCCAAAAAAATCCATTTATGGTTCTCAACCTTAAGCAGATTACGAGCTACCTCTTAGTATGCGCAAACATTTCAGAAGGTTCCGAAGAAATCTGACCAAGCGATTCAAGGCACCCCTTCATTTCATATAGCCTAATACTTGAAACTGCTGCCATCAGATCTTTTATAGATTACGATTACTGCGCTGCAAAAAGTAACAAGTAGTCATAGCAACCTACAAAGCAAACAATAGGTGTGAAATAAAATACGACGACGGCGTCATGAAGTAGCACGTCATTTACAGCAAAGAAACTATGTGCACTAAAGAAATCATAAGCGTGATTGGTTGCTCTGTGTTCGGAGAGAATTCTCAAATCCGCTAGTGAAAATTTCGAGGTTTGTAGTAGATTCTGGAGTGGCAATGTGGTTTTATAGGCAGAAAGAAAAGGGGACAAAACCGTGTTTCTGGGACTTAAAGGCTTCTTTCGTCGACCTCTCTTTAGACAAATGGTTCATTGCACATTTTCGTGGAAGTTTGTTTCCAAACCACAACTGTTCCTCGAAGGCAAAAAACCAAATAATCCGCTGTTCTTTGCTTCCTCTTCAACATTAAGGACATAGGAAAAAAGCATGAATAAATCCCATGTAATAGAAGGATGCAGCAGCAATAGTTAGCGTTTTGGCTACCCGTGCAAAGAATAGAGTGAACTGTATCTGAAGCATATTCTCGAAGCTCCTTGAAAAATCGAGAGAGTGGCGAAAAGCTCCCGTTAAGGCTCGAGGTATACTTCACGCGACGCGACCAAATTGTGTGGCGCGAAGTTATACATCTCGTGCGATATGGTTTGGTCGCGTCGCGCGAAGTATAGTTCGGGTCTAGACCGAACTGCGAGCAAGGTAGCCTATCCATCTTCCCCTTCGTATTACATTCTGAACTTCTACTCATAATATGAACTGGTTCTCTTCTTTAACAAAAACAGCGAGAGCAGCAGTTTTACCTCCTGGTAGCCGAAATGACTAGTCCCTTTTAACATTCACTTTAGTTTCCAGCAAGGCAGTAGACAGCTTCATGTTGTCGCAAATGTAATTAACTGAACTTGTTAAAATAGAAACTTACTAGTAACTCCTATGAGAGCAGTAGCGATAAACAGCGAAAAAACAGACATCGCAATGTATGGTAGCAAAAAGTATGGCACAATGCATCGAATCGCCAAAAACGAGACTAGATTCATTAACAATAACGTTACCTGAAATAAGATTTAGATGAGAACAAGCATGATTCAAATGTTTTTCTCCACCTGTTTTGCTGTTGCCTAAGACGAAACGATAGTGATATTTTAGGTCGATGTTAGCTGTATTTTCAGTTAGTTAAACGTTTGTTAAGGGTTGTAGAGTCTTACTCGGTCCTACACATAGCACAACATGTCACTCTGCTAATGAAATTTTGTTCAAAATTTTCCTTTTGAGAAACCTGCGCTTGAACTAATTGAAACTTTTTTTAGTCGACACTGCTATATGCGGTCGCCTACTATGTTGAAATATACCTCATTCAGCAAAGCGAATCAAAGCGTCTGTACAGCAGCAGGTTTATAGTTAAGAACACTTTAGCCAGGACCGTATTCATGAAAATGTTCGGTGTGAATACGCTCGAGAACGCACGCCGAAGAAATTTCCTGCTAATAGTACAGTTTATACTTTTGATTCAGGTCGCCAAGTAGGAACATAAACAGACGCCTGCGATCCAAGCTGCTAAAAGGGCTTCCTCAGAAAATTGCTCTGAAGAAAGTTTCAAACAGTTAGGTATTAGAAACCCGGCTTATGAATACGGGCTCGGAGCATTATGACATCGAACCCTTATCTAACCACATCAGAATATCCAAAAATTTCATCAACAGCAGAAAAACAAGATGAGCAGGAATACCTGTGATGAGTTGAGTTTTGCTGAACTTTTTGACGAACAGTCGGCATGTACTGCAATTTTTGGGTGGTCAAACCTATTTTGGAGTCAGTAATCGAGCAAACGCTGCAATTATCCGGCGAAAGTGGAGATGCACACAAAATGAGCTAGCTGGATAGGAGGATTACGCCGATCGCACGGTCAAATAGATAGCTACTAGCTTCGTTTCCCACTTCGGCTTTAGCTACAGTACCGCTCACGGAATGGTGAAAATTGACCGTCACTCCGCCAAGCGACGGTCGCAAGCGTCGCCTCGCTGAAAATACCTGGAATCTTCTGAAATTTTGCTGCAACTGCTATATGCTGCTCGCAGTAACTATGATACATCCAATCATTCGACTTTTATATAGAAATCACGTTCGGGAAGCCTGTTTCAGTTAAGTTAATAGCGTAAAGTCGCGTATCATCGGCAGGAAAGCGACTTATTGATTGAGGACGGATGTACCGAATTTGAAGCGAAAATAGGAGAAATGGTAGAAAAATATGGTAAATTATGGTAAATTTTTATAGATCTCATTCTGTAGAATCGCATGGTATCGCTTAGACACAGT
>KN549201.1:547419-575477 GCA_000797555.1 Oesophagostomum dentatum | reverse complement strand
AATTGTGGTAAATTGTTATAGATCTCATTCTGTAGAATCGCATGGTATCGCTTAGACACAGTTTTAGGTAACTTAAAAGGATTTTCACCGAAGGGACTCTTGCGACGGTCGATTTTCACCATTCCGTGAGCGGTATTGTAGTTCTCCTTACGCTGGCTCAGTATGGGTCGACCCCAAAGAAGGACAATAACTGCAGTTGATTGCACTTGATTTCGCTGGCAAACGCTCAGTTTGTAGGGATTTAAAACTGATTATGCAGTTAATGTTTGCTAATGTTTGTGCCGCTCTGCGCCATAGCTAGGCTAGTGCAAGAACACACTACAGAAGACTGAAACATGATGCAGAACAGAACAAAATTGGACGCAAGTGCAGGAGAGGACGCAGAGCCTTGTCTTCTCCGCTGTCTCCTGGTGCCAAGATACAACGAAAAACGCTATACTGCCCACAACAAAAGTGTAGGTCCACCTTTAAAGTCCGCTTTTGCGTAACCTACATTTATACTGCAGATTCATGTTCCTTGTCACTATCAAATCCAGCAGGCAAAATAACCCCGTGGCCAAATTTCTGCAGATCTAGTTTCTCTCCGGATTATTAAATTCGACCAAAGTGGTCTTACGGCTGTATCGAACCTATAGGTCCACATAGGGAAACTCCATTACCTCAAAATGCTGATAGCTAATCATACACGCACTTTCACTACTGCTTATGAAGCAGTAACTGGACATGCCACTAAGTACTTGATTGGCGATTTCGCCACCAGTAGCAGCTTAGGATTCTAAGGGACCCATTTTTCGACCTTCTGCAGTTTAAAAATTACTTAACTTTTTTTTCATGCTTGCAGGTCAGAGTGTCCTCCACTTAAGCAGTCAGGTCAAAGTTTGTACAGGTTAAAGCCTACTGGCACCATTTCCTCCCTAAAACTCATGGTTTCAAGGCTGGCGGACGTGCGTGGAGAAATCACCTCATCCCTTCTCAACTTTTGTGAGCCGAGATTGAAATTGTACCCAAGCGAGTTGTCCTGTACTACCGCTTCAGTACTACGAATACCAAACAATCCCACGCATCGAAAGCAGCGTCTAGTCGTTTAAGTCATTATCTCAGAGATCTCAGTGAACGCTTGTAATGTTTCAGACGTGCTGCTTTATTCTGCTTCCAAAAAATTTTGCGTGTTAGCATGCTGTAAAACAAAAGCGTAGGTGCAGCATGCATAAGTTTACATCTTTGTCATATTTAAAGCAAATATTCCTGTCCAAACAAATTATGGACGTCTCGCTAATGGCTCCAAGCATTTAATCAAGTTAAAGCAATTGTAAATGTGCATTCTATTTAGATATGCGAAGTTTTTAATGCCGAAATGGACGAAATATCTGCATGCGTTCGCTCATGCAGCACTACACTCCTATTTGAGAACGCTCGGAAAAAAGCTATGCTAGTGGTCAAGTTTCGAACCTCTAATTTCTTTGCACATGCTTGAGGTGATTTCTGCTTACCCGTATGAAAAACTCTAGAAACTGTAGAGTATGTCTGGCAGTCAAAGTTATTAGTCTACTTAAAAATTTGAGAAAATTCAAAATTTAATTATCAATTCATTCATAGAGAATGTTCGTAGCCCGTTTCCCTCAACGATCCACTATTTTTCGTTTTCGATGACGAGTCTAGTGTAACGCTGGATAACCCCAGCTATATAAACAAGAATATACTGCACGCCATATTTGCCGTCGTGTCCAATCTTCCTTTCAAAGCAGATATTTTGGATCGCAACACAGGTACTAATAAAGGAATGGTCAGAAAGGTCCGATGGTACCAGACCTGCAGCAAGCCTCATTTGTTAGGACCCATCCCTTTAGGGTTCCTAGAAATTTTTTAGCTCGAATCATGCATATTCGTCCGCTCGGGTCGACTGATGGTTTTTACTTTCTGAAGCCAAACAAATATACGAAACAGAAGAAGATGCGCGCTTTCAAATAATGTAAAGATGTGGCTACTATTGCTCTAGAAATCTAATAGAAAGTCCGCCCCAAACTTGAGCATCAAAAAAGGCCCAAAACTTTTCTGCCAACTTATATTATGGCAGAAATGATAGGGATCGGGAGCAGCCTCCTTAGTCGCAGTTCTTCTTCAGCTAATGTACATTTAGATGCATTGAAAGTTACATCAAAACAAGATGAGTGGAGCATATTGCTTCTCACTCACAACATTTCTTATTGAACAGAACTCGTGCATTAGCTCAAGGACAGCCCACTTTATAAGTTAGGGCTAACGACTGCGATTGATACCATGGTGAGAATACACAAGAGGTACCCCGAAAATTTCAACCATAATAGCTGATGTACTTTTATAGCCGAGCACTGTCCTTAGGCTGCTTGTAACTGTCTAGTTCTGGATCACTTCCCACAAAATTATAAGAAAAGGAAGTCAAAGCTTCAAATCTGCTATGGACATTTTCTGTGACCTTTCCGACTGCATATTCAGTAGCAACATATTGCTGAAAACAAGCAAAAATTTACAACATAGCAAATTCCTCACCTGTACTGCAACAATCGGGATTAAAAATTCCCAGCTAATAATCTCCGAGATAAATGTTTCAGAGGAATTGTAGAGCGCTTCACCTTTTGATATGTAGCCAATTGTAAAAACTAATGATTGAGCCAATACCAAGGCTTCGAATGCCTGAAATATGTATCTTGCAGTGAAAGGGCTCAGCTCTGTACGAGAGAGTATCATTAAGCTTCTGATCATACTTAGCAAAATCATGTTTGAAAGTATTCACTGACAGCAACCATTACCGGGTAATATTTCAGGGAAATTGAAGATAAAAGATAGCGTTCTCCTATGCTTTCCGGGCTTCGGAAGAAAATGAAAGGCATTCATTCCAATACTATGTATATAGTATATTTCGGACCAAATGAACAATTCGAATGCAAATTCGAATAAATATTCGAATTCGAATCATTCGAAAATTCGGATATTGGGTGGTCGTGATGTTCGAATAAAATTCGAAAGTCGAATTTTTGAAAGAAGCAGTTTTCGAATATGTTCAATTTTCGAATTTCCAAAAATCTGGGTGTTCGAATTTATTCAAAAATTCGAACATTCCAAAAACGCCATTTTCGAAAATATTCAAATTTCGAACATTGAGAAAATACCATATTCGAATTTTTTCAATTTTCGAATTTCTAGGAAAATATGTATTCGAATTTATTCAAAAATTCGACTACGCAAAAATGAATATTTTCGAATGAATATATTTGGTATTCGTTTATTCGAGAAATTCTTCGAATGAATTTATTCGATATTCATTCATTCAAAGAAAATCTTTGAATATCCGAAGTATACTATATAGCTTTCATAGCGTGACTGCTCAGCTCTATGTCCGACCGCAGAAAAATCGAGTCTAACACTAGGTAGAAAAGTGCATTTGGAAGGCTGACTGAGATATATTTCAAACGCTCAAAATAATGTTGAACAATGTTGCTGCTATAGCTCGCCTCTGGAGATTTTGCCCTTCGATTCCATACCAGAATCTCGACATCGGATTTCTCCAGTACCTTTTTTAAATTAGAATTCCTAGCGACAAAATAGAAGGTCAGGAAATGTCTGAACTAAAAAAAAGCAGCTTCGCCTTCGGCGCAGAAAAAAAAGGAGAGACTCATTGATGTACTTAGCTACCACTATCACAATATTGTTTCTTTTTGCTTCCATCTTTTGGAAAAGGAGCTGCTCATCTACTATTTTTGGCACACGTTTCTAGTTTAAAAAGCTGTTTTCAAAACTCAGAAGCACAATTGAGCAGTCTCACCAAAAAAAACCTGAACTGAACACTAGAAACCTTCTATTACACATCGTACCACAAAAACCGAAGATACCATGGAGCGCTGACTTTAACTGCAGCTTAAATGCTGATGGAACAAGTTGAAAAGATTCTTCTAAAATTTTTTTCTGTAGAAAGTGGGACTTGAGCAAAAGAAGACGCAATTTCTGAACAGCGACTGCAACTCTGAGACTAGTTCCCAAACTCTCTCATTTGAATTCGACGGTTTTTACACTTCTCCAACAAGCGTGCATGCATTTCACCTCTTTTTGAAGTCCACTATGTTTACTCACCAAAGTGTGGGCTGCGAATAAACACTGGAGTGGCTACTAATGCGAAAAAACCTGTTCCCTATAGAATTTCTCTAAAAACGACCTCACGCAACTGTACTTGCTTCGAAGAGCTGCATAACAGAGATGAGCATCCAAGTGAAAGAAACGCTTTCGTACTCTTCGGCTCTTCGAGATCTACAGTTTTCATCCTGAGAATGAAAACCTTAAAGCAGCGGAAAAAGTCAGCTTCAAAATGTAAAATTTAGAATTGTTGCAAGACTGCGGTTGCGCTCTCGTAAAACAAAATCGCTGACCATTCTTGTAATCGACCTGGAAAATACTGCTTCCACAAAATCCAAAAATGAACCCTCGTTTTGAGTTACTTCATAGCTTGGCGCCGTTAGAAAAAATCCGAGAAAATTAACCAGTACTATGTACAATAATAGACCGGAAAACTGCAAGATGTTGTGACTAGTTTCACAGGAATTTGCATCTGCTCGAAAAAGCTGATCTAGGGTCGCTCAAAATTGGCCACTTTCCCGAAGAGAAGCTTTCAGATTCTAAGCATATCAAAATGTGCCACTGTCTTCAAGCACAGAAGAATGTTAAAGGGATTCTGACATAAGAATCCACACAAATACTTTATTCGAAAGGTGACAGTCTATTGCTGTTCTTGATAGCAGTCTACATTTGAAAAATTGAAATTCTTTCTAATAAAGTGAGCCAATGCAAGAAGTATAGAATCGAACTTGATTTAGAACAGTGTTACATGACTTTTTAAGTTTTCGTTGTTTAGAATATATGAAAAGAACAAGGGCAAAAAATGTTTTAATATTATAATTGAAAATTTTAAACAGAAAGTGACTTTGTAATTGCAAGAGACTATATTTCTAGCTGGTAAGTAGCAAATACCGCACCGTAAAAGCGAAAGGTACACAACGGAATGACAGCAGAGTTTAAGAAAAAACTGCACCTTGCTACCTGCACTTTAATACGCTGGGTAATACCTAGAATTTAAGGGGAACGGCTTACCATCGCACATATGCAAGCGTTCTTCGGACTCATGCAACATGGCGCTCGAATCTCTCCCATCAGTGGGATACTGCAACAGTGTTATTGAGCTTTCAAAAGTAACAATTAAAAATCGATGTAACGGCAAACGACAGAAGCATAAAAAACAGCCACACGTTAAATGAAAAGCTTTCGATCAATAAAGGATTGTGAAAGTGAAAAGGAAGCCCGGCTAGGATGATCTTAGTGGCGGTTGAGAGCAGTAAGAAGGTCACTCGTTGAAAGGCAGGTTGGCAGCATCGTCTGAACCTGTCGAACGAGGTTCACATCATGTCATCAGCAGCTTCATCCGTTCCCTATACGGGTACATTTTAAGCACTCTAAAACTAACTGCTGGTTGTTCGATGAAAGTGCGACAGCTGCTTCCGTAAATCACAGAATCAGTGGCGTTAGTTATGCATGTAGCGTTAACCATTCTGGTATTCCTGTCAGATTCGAAAAAAGCAAAGCTGTTATGCTTTAATTCACCTTAGTAGCTAGGCCCGACATCCGTGAAAACCAGCTAGCAAAGCAGAACTGGGAGATCCTAGGCAGGGTTATCCACGTCTAGCACAGGTAAAGGACCATCAGAAAAGATTCTACTCGTTTCAGAGTATATTGGATGCTGCTACTCCAGGGCTATTTTGTCAACCCTTGTACAGCAATAAATATACGAAGATGAATAAACGAGACCAGGCATTCGAAATGAATCGCTTTTTCTCAAATTCATCCGAATATCTTCTTTTCTCAAGACTCAAGCAGCAAAGCCTTGTTTCAAACAACGCAGTAACTGGGTGTCTCTCGGATAACCCTATTCATATCACAATTTTGAGGTGTCAAAAAAACCTACTGCGCCTCCCTTTTCTATGGTTTCCACGAAGAACTTTTCCAAACCCAATATATTATTTCCTCAAAATCTTTCGATCATGCGGAGTAGGTCAACTTCGTAAGTGATTGCAGAATTATAAATAGTCGCAGGTTGCTTCAAACAGGAACGCACGCTTATTCCGAAAATTAATATATGGGCAGCTAAGCAGAAATAAAGTAATTTTACTCTTTGCTAGAGCAGGAGGACGATTTTACTAAAACAACCCAGAATCCATATTTTATTACTAATAACTGTAACTTCACTCAGTTGCTAAAAATATATGCAAATACCTACATAAGAAGGAGAAAGCGCTGGAGCAGAAGTGAGAAAGAAGCGAAAAAAAACTAAGTGCTGTGTAAAAAAATGGTTGCAACAAAAACCTCTTCCTGAACACGCATGCCACTATGCAAAATATCAACGCTACTTAATAAGTGGCAAAAAATGTGCAGATAGGTTCGAAACAGGATTGCAAAAAGTTTTTCCATAGATGGGTCCAAGAAATTCGCTTAACATCACGAATGAAAAGCAAAAAAGGAGATCATTAGTGCGTGAAGGATAAATAGAATATTTCCAAGCATGTGATGAAAACTCAGCACAAGACTGAAAATGAACGAAGATCCATAGAAAAAAGTAAAACAATCAGAAATTCTATTCATTGTAAAAGTAATTATAAACAGCTTGTACATGGCCACTCTATTTCTGCACTGAAAGAGAAATGCTACATGAAGCGAATTAAAGAAGCTTGTAAGCAGAAGAACTGAAAATAATATGCTTATATAATGAAGGGATCCGTAAGAAACACTGCAAAATTCACTATCCTCTAGAGTATTAATCAATTCCCCGCAGATACGAATAAACAAGCTTTTTAACTGACCTTTCGAGTTAATTAGTACTGAAGACAATAGCCGACCTATAACTAAGGACCATAAGATGGAAGATCACTGATGCTATGCTTGTAACGGAAACCTTAGTTGCACTCCAGCTGTTTTGTCTGCGTTTGATAGATAAGAAGAGAAGACCATTAAACATAATTGACGTCATTAGCGAAAATTATAGCGGAATTGATACGGGCCACTCGAGGACTGGCATGCAAGCATATGAACTGAATGCGAGTGTTGTATTTACCCTTGGCACCGGCATCGGCGCGCTTCGTAGGCAGAGACCAGCTAGTTCTGTATTTGAACTGGCAGGAACAAGACTTGAAATAGAGAAAAAGCTACAAGCATGTTTCGTTTAGGTTCTACTGTTAGCGAAAAAAAAACAGAAGAATTTTCCCAACGTACTTAGTAGACATCATTTTGTGGGAGCACTCGTCCTTTGTCAAAATGTTTCGACTCTGAGGAAATTGACTTTCAGTTTGTACCAGATTTAATTTATTTCGCTGGATGGCTACTGCAGAAAACAAGAAACCCTGGAAAAGAATAGTAAAACGACGCGATAAACTCTAGCCCTTCAACAAATGCTGGCAAAAATACAGCTTATCCAAAGCGAAATATATGGAGTGAGACTCAGTCACATTATAACTGAATACGAAATATAACACTTCATTCGTGGGAACTACTGTGGAAATAATCGACCTCAGCAAATGTAGGACTATCTGAACAGTATCTGTATGTGGAAAGATATACAAATTTAGAATGTTTTACGCCGATTTTCAATATTTCGAAGGACTGATGCGCTTTGAACTAGTTGGCATCGTTTACGAGTTTTTTGTAGCATGATTGTTTTAAATCAATAAAAAATCGAGTTATCCGGACATGAGAAGAAAGTCGCATTTACAAAGCAGTCGTCTAGGCCATTCCTTTTTAGTGAAAATCGTATAAGAATTCAGTTATTTCGAAATTTTTAAATCTTCCTACTTTTATTACAATCTGAGTTAACGCGGTTTCAAAGTCTCAGTTTCTCGACATAGCCCAGTTCCTCGACATCCTCACTTTTTTACATTTAAAGCAAACCAAAAGCTCATGTTACTCGAGCAGGTTTTTCTTAAACCACTTAAGCCTAATCGACAATCCTATTAGTCACAGACTGCAAAGCGGTCTAAATATGCCAACATGAACTGTGTTGCTCTCTCCCAGCCACAACGAATTACTAGAAGATGCAGGCTCGGAAAAATACCAGCTACCGCTTACTAGGAATGTTGCATTGTCAGATGCCTATAACAGACGCTGGGACAATCTATGAACAGCTTCTAATCCTTATTGTGTACAATACGGACGGGGCAACAGGATTACTAGGAGGTGATTCAGCCAAACCATAAAAGGGCCGTGGTTTGCGCACGAGCAACGACTCGCAAACGGAACAAAGACAAGCGTCAGCAGTAATTCCACTATAAAGAGTTTTACACAAAGAAATGGTAACGATTAACTGTGCAGCAGGCAGGGACGAGTCCATGAGCAGTTACTGACGAGCGCGTAGGCGGCTGGAAAAAAAGGCCTGCACCAGCGATGAGGCCGGTACGAGGACTGAGCAATGAACTCAAGCTGTACAAACGAACATATGTGCCCCGCTACACTAGCTAGGCCTAAACAAATCGAACCTTATTCACAGCTGACATCGAAAACTGTGGATGGACAAGGTAGGTGGTTTGATATAAGCATGAAGAATCAAGATAACATTGGAAAGAGCTCGCTTTAACGTGTGGAGCTATAGAATCTAACGAAAGAGTGAGCGTAGACAAGGACAGCTCCCAGTGAAGATGAAGCAATGTCAGTAACTTAAGGATTTACATATTAGGTCTGCAAACATATTAGGTTTGCAACTTTTTGTTCATTGCTTCATAACATGTCCAGACCCTAGCTATCCTAATTATGACATTTTCCTTGAGCTCAAACTTAAAAAAACGGTTACGCCATTGCGACTTGAAACCTAGCAAACTCTAACAAAGGGAATCTACGCGACTAAAATGTGGTACTAAGCAAAAATAATTCAGCGAACCATGCTACCATTGTTTTCCAAGTATCATGAGTGTTATGTGTTTTCCACTGCTCAGTTCTAAAGTTTTTGCAAGGAAACAATTTTATCGCAATTTATCAGCGGTGGCGAGGAATATAAGGAGAGACACGGAAATTCCTAAAATGTTCTAACCACTGCAGTCTCAAAGCTTCGGTTTTTGTCTTACTCTGAACCTGGTAAAATCACGCAGCCAGATCTTACCGCGCGGTGGAATTCAAACGCTCCTATGAAAAGGAAGCGATGGGACTAGGCTGAATTTCTGCTTCACAAATATCGAAACTGAACAAAGAATGAACAAAATTACCGCCGTCTACCCTGTTGTAACAATAGCCCTACCTTCAAACAGCCACTACGACAGGACTGGAAAGAAAGGAATATATTCAAGAGCATTAGAAGCATAAATATTCAGCCTTGCGAGCTGGCATTTTAGAAACGCGGAAGAACTGGAACCGCCGATCGTAGCATTCGAGACTCTGCAGTGCAGACGAATGACGTTCGCTCCGACAAAAAGACTGAAAGGTTTAACTCTCAAGGTATTTTGATCCAGGTCTCTCACTTACCAGTCCGGTTCCTTTCTACAGAAAGCAAACAAAGAAGTGAGAGAAGCTGGAATGAGGAGTAAGTTCATTTGACTGCTGAATGAAAAAGAACCGAGGAGATTTTCGTTGGAGCTGCAAGAGCTGAGAAGTGAATATGTGACAAACGAAGCTGATAATGCAGCACATGGGTAATTTTTTTTCTTCTGAAAAAATGTTAGTTCTTTCAACTGCACCGCAGCATCGCAGCATTTATTCATATTTATGTTTGGAGAAACACTTATTACAGATGCTCAGCGCTTGAAACAAAGAACGAACGGAAGGGATTACGCTGCTCCAAAAGTAAATGTCCTTTTTTTCAGAGAACTGAAGCATTTTGTTAGCTCAGAATTTATGGGTATGTCTACATCACTCTTTGCATGGTTCGAAAGCTACTGACTACTCTGTTGCATAAATGTAAAGCTGCTGCAAAAGCGTGAACCTAGCAGAATTACAGTTGGCGAAACATGAAAAAATGTTGACTAGTTCTAATGTTCGGGTTTAATTTTAGAGTCGAAGCTACGAACATCGATCCGGATACATTGGTAAATGGGATCGCTATAGAGGTCCAAAGTGGAAGACCTCTTCTTAGCAGTGCGAAAGTGAAATTCGTTAGTATAAGATTGAAAGTCGTAAGGTCCCATGTATGTTTCTGAAGAGTTTTTTTTTTTTGCCCGTCTAAATTACAAACGATCTTGGACACCAGTCAACACTCAACACCTAGCAGTAATAACAGATTGATCGGATCATTTATGGTCGCTTGAACGTCATTCGAAAACAACAAAAATGTTTCAAATGTGACATCTTCAGAACCGGGTGCTGTTCTTCCCATTTTTAGCCTATTTAGAATCGATTTTTTAGAAATATCCTTTAAGTATCCTAAGCCTTGAGCCGCTGTTTTATACAGTGTTTATTAAATTCTAGTAAACTTCTTTGATCAAAACACCATTTATTTCTGTATATACCCGCTTTCCGCGAAAAGAATTTTTTTCCTCAAACTGACCTCCTTGGTGCTAGGATTCAGTGGCGTGAGTTGAAATGTACCGAAAGTGTAAATCATCCTGCTACAGCATAATAGAACATGTTCAAACATGTAAAAATGCAAGTGAATTCCAACAGACACGTGTTAGTACTCCTAATTCAGTTGCCAATGCAGAACATAATGTGTAAAATAACCTAACAACCTAATACGTTACCAGCTTTTGGTAACTGAACAAAAGTTTTCGAGTTTACCACAATTGGAGCAGGTAAAGTAATCGCCGTGCAGCCGCAAACATCTCCTCGGTTTCCTATTTACTATAGACCCTGTGAACTCACTGTATTTACTATAGGGAGCGGCAAAAATTCTGCCAGGTTTCGAATCGCCTAGAAAGTTGTTTCAGATCGACTGTTGTCTTATTTCTATACTGTACAAGCAGAGATACGCTCGCTTACTATATACAGCTACAGAAATTGTTTATCAGAAAGATGACCTCATCAAAATGTAGTCTTCTGTAGTCTAAAAGCAAGAAATCTCACAATTCTTTTAACGTTTTTTTTAGTAAATTTTGGATCATTTTAAATAGCCGTAATAATATGCATATGCAGGAAAAAATCCTCATAGAACGGCAAAATTCCTAAACATGGCCACTCTGATGAAAAAGATGGAAAGCTTAAAAGTGTATGTCGGGAAAGTCAGATTTTTGTTACAGTAGAACTGTACCATAGCGGTATCGCTGCATGCTTCCGCTTGGAAGAATTGCTCAAACGGAAACCTTTAGGTTTTTTGCAGCCCTCTCCCTCTACAGTACGCTGCCGTCGCCTGAGGCAGTTTTGAGGATCTAGAAGCTTGTAGAAGACGTGCTACAGCAAAACAAGGAGAAGGAATAACCAGCGACAGAAAAGCGCCTTACAAGGGAAAACCTTTAAAGCAAAAAACAAAGGCTTGATTCTGACTGCTTTGTGGACATGCGATTAAGGAATGCAGGATATTTCAGAATTGAGGAGCAAACGGTCAGGGCCACAAACGAGATTCGAAAACACTTTGCAAAAAGGCTTTATTGGAAATTGAGTGTGTCACATGAGCAGCAGGCTGTTGACCGTGTATTCGCTACGCGCCGTACACAATTGCAGCTTTCACAAAGGGCACGACGGTCGTTCCGAATGAATCGAACATTCATGAATATTACGCGTCACAAATGAACGCATATGTTCCGCTTTTGGGAACGATGCTCAACTGAAGCTGGGTGATTTGCATTCGCCGGCCGAAGACGACAGACTGTACGGCGCCTGCCTTACAGTCTCACTTCGCTCGCCTTCCTCGGAGACTCACTGAACGAAGGTCGAGCTAGGCAAACAACGCTGAAAGTAGTGCTATTTTTGTCCTACGCTGAATGTATGAACTGAATCGACGAATTCACCCTATTCTCGCCATATTTTTGGATTTGCTTGACGGCAGCGCAAAACGGGGGGTAAGGTTTTGACTTACCCCCGACATCAAAGTGAGACCTGCAGGTACAAAAGAGACCCATCGGGGAGCGATCAGGAGGTACACCGTGTCGTGGGCTTTGCCGTGTTGCGATCTCGCGCGCGACATGTCCCATAGCCATCTACCGTGCTGGGAATTAAATTTGGAACATATCTTAGCCCTTCAGATGTTAACTACAGCTCTCCAGAGACCCTCGTTCCATGGCAATACCATTAAAAGCGGCACGTTCCCTTTTCAAAAGGAATTTCTTGTCGTCGCATGCGGCGAAGAAACCGACCAATCAGAGATGCGCGGCGTACCTCTTGACCCGCACCTGGACCCGTCAACCATTATCAGTGCCTTTTAGCGTGATCTTAGAGGAATGTTTCGGTTTATGAGAGTTTCAAAACTTCCATAAAAGAAAAAAAGATGTGTATGGTTTGGAAGTATTTTCGGAGAATGTTGCAGAGGATATGCAATCCTGAGAGACTAGGAAGGGAAGCATAGTTTTTTTTACCCTACAGGTCTAAGAGAAAAAAAATCGTGTCTAACACGCATCTTGAAAAAGCTTTAGAAACAGATGCAACAATAATATGGCATTTTCTCATTTACTGTCACTTATTAGGATTACAGAAGAAATAGTGCTATAATCTCTTCCCTTAAAAGGGACGCATACTATATCTTAAGAGAAAAAACAAAAGCGAAGAAAACAGTAGTACTGTAATGAGGCATTGCTAGTTCTCCCAGTGGCTTCCCGCTGTACTTCGGCAAATAGAATTTCGAATAATTTAAAAATTAAAGTTTTAAGACGTAAGCAAAGCTTCCCCGGATATGTAGCAGTTTTAAGTATTCTTACAACTAGCTGATTTCGGGTATATGAAAGCCGGAATAATCGGTACTCTCTATGTCTGATATTTCGATTTATTAGAATATTCGTATAATTCGAAAAAATCACCGTGTTTTTCACAATGAAACTAATATTTCTATTGTAATTTGAAAGATCGATCTATATTATCAAAAAGTAATGTTGGAAGGGCTGTATAGTCTTAGAAACGCGAACCAAAGTAGTAAGTATTAAGTCCTGTCAATTTATGCAATGTTGACGAAGCATTCTGCACAGAGATATGTATAAAGTTGAGCAAACCATGCTCGGAGGCAAAAAAAAATCTTCGCAAAATGCGACAGAGCATTAAATTTTTCATGTTAGAACAGGATTACTGTGCAACTCTTTTCTGAACAAAAAAAGTTTATATTGGAATTCTGCTCCTATAAAATAGGTTTTCTTTTTGAAATAGGTTTTTTTTTACATTGTGCTGCTTAAACTATGTATTAAAACTTATTATCAAAATAGCATCAATCATTAGCCTTCAAACAATGGCATTTAGGCTTCTGGAGCTCATATCTGCTCCAAACTTTCTTCAAAAACTGGAAATTTGCTTGGTCTGAACCAAAATCTTGGCTAGTCCTATGAGACTAACAATGAAAGGCATAATTTTGGCGATGTGAACTGCTTCCTTGAAAAACGCTAGCACTTTACCGTAAGTGATACGGTACACAGCCAGTGTCTCAGGTTTAGCACTGAAACAATAGGTCATTGGAAAAGTTATGAAGCATCAACACCTGATACACTAAGCAAATCACTTCTATCCATGTTAGCAGCTTCAAGTTTTTCCGTATTATTTTTATCATAAAGTGTAGGGACTGCAATAAAGATTTTTAAGTGTTGTTCGGTTTTGCACCCAAGTAGGGAAATTTTCACGTCTATCTTTGCGGTTTCTTACTGTGAGGAGCTATTGTTGGTCTCCAAGAAACTAGAAAAAAATGAACAAGATCGGAGATTTTCCTACAAAAAATCTTTGTTTACCTACCAGTCCCGTCTAGTTTTTGCCAGCAACATCATAAAGAAATTCTATCTATTTTCATTATGCAATAAAGATTTTTCAAGTGTTGTTCGTTTTTGTATCCAAGTACGGAAATTTTCATGTCTATCTTTGCGGTTTCTTACTGTGAGGAGCTTAGGTATCAGACGATACTTGAGGCAACTGATGGGCTATTATAGACGTACCACTAACATGATCCAGAAAAGCTTAGATCCAAAGCTGTAAAAGTCATTCGCTTTAAGAAGCAACCTAGTAATAAACTGCAGTAGGATAGGATACTAAGAAGGAGTACAGAAGCGAGATAACGCGAAGTACTGCGTATTCACACCTGCTTCTACACCTTGGTTAGGATACTCCTGACAAAAAGGAAACTTAATGGTAATAACATACTCTAAGTTATAGTTCAATGAGCATGGTATCAAACAAAACATGTCTAGTAGCGGTAGCAAATCACCCATACTCATCGGCATAAGTATAGGTGAATTAATATACAAATCTGTTACTATTTGGATCCACTACAGTTCTCATAAAGTGTAGGGACTCCAAAAGCGAAGGTTCCTCCGGCGTCAACCCAAAATTGAAGACATTCCAGCGGTGTTATCGACAGAAAAAAATCCATCACGATTACGCAATAAGTAAGTTCTTAACAACACGACTTGTGACAACTGTCCTCACGGGACAGTAGCCCTTTTGCGCAAAATTTTTAAAAATATTTCTCAAAACTTCGACCTAACATCTAACAGCGAAAACCCTTTCAGAAAGGGCTTATTCGCAAAAAAACGACCCTTTCGAAAAACATCTTCACTGTTGAAATAATGAAATAGAGACTAATTAAGAATAACGATATTCAGGGATATATCAACGATGGTGTGGGCACAAAATTCTTCCAAAAAAAGTGTGCAGCTAGATGGACAAGACGGTTCACAAAACGGAAAAGCAAAATGAGTATTTCCAACAAATCTTTAAAAAAACAATATTTTCAAGCAATTTTGATTGTTTGCTGTACCGATATATTTACCTGGTTCATGTATTTCACAGACAGAAACGTTCGGTCTATGCATGACCTCAAGAATCGTTTCGCTCGTCCCAAAATGGCAGTAAAAACGTGTCATCCACTATATATAAAGACTCATGTGCCGTAATGCATAAAACAATGCATGAAAGCTCAGAACGATCAATATCATGCTCAAAACAATAAACAGAAAACTGAACAACAGCCTCGATCATAGACGATTTAGCAAGCGAAGAAAACACAAGGATGCTAATGTTCTTTTTTAAAAAAACTAATAATACAATGCTGAGAATTCAGACAGCGCTTTCACGACTTTGATCATTCTTTCTGGATGGTTCGGTTTTCTCCCTTTCTCGTAAAGCCGCTTGTGATGGATCTGCTAATTTTGAGAGATTCAAAAATTAGCTGACTGTAGTGAGAGTACCACTCTTCGCCATCAAGGACAAAGCATGACACCAGTAGAAGCATGTCCGTGATCATGGTTGTGCACAAGATGAGATGCATTCGCAGAAGAAGAAGAGGTAAGGTGACACTAATGGAAGCAAAGCCAGCTGCAAGCTGTTGCGACTGAGAGGAGTTCCTCAATTAGCCACATTTCACACGTTTCGAAGCGAGAACTGCTACAGCGAACAAGCGTGGAGGAACGAGTCGCAGACCCTAGATCGGATAAACAAGTAACTTATGCGAGGTGCACGTCTTGGACATGCATTTCACACAACGTGGATGCGAGAAGCCGAACAGCTCCCCGAGATGTGTGCGCTTCCTCTCGAAAACAACAACTCGCGCCTCTCACAATGCCGTCGACGATGAGTTATGATCAGCCACGACGATGATAAAAAGCGGCAGAAAACGCATTCTGTACACCAACTTCGAAAAAGTTCAAGGATACTATCGAAAAACGTGAGAATCGGCCACATAGTGAACTGGTTTCCGATCAAAAATGTACTGGAGCAAATAAGAGTGAAAAGGAAAAACGTTTTCCTCGCGTCACGTACTCGGAAAACGACCTTATGCTGCTTACAGCTCGTTAGCACTCTCTGCAGCGACCTCATAGCTTGTAAGTACGAACTGAGTTCTCATTCGAAAATTCCGACGAACGTCAGTCACACATAACTTTTGCGACTATAAGCGTTTTCGGAGGATAAAAAAAAGACAACCAATAAAGACGGCGCAACACTATGAGCTGATCTCTCAGCCAAACAAAAAGAAGTAGAAAACAATGAAATACTAAATAAGATGGGGGGATCTCTGCAGATTACTGTGAGGTATAAGTATAATCTCCTTTAACCGAACACAGAGCCGCTGCTGCGTTTAACACCATATCGACAGAGCTCTGTTGGCTCTGGACAGATGTCAGAAGTTAAGCGGACAAGAGCAAATGCGAGGCCGGGACTCAGAAAATGCTTGTTTCTGCAGTCTTTCAGAAGGCCACAGCAAATATTTTAACCTTTGCAAACAATGCATTACAATTACGTAGATATTTCAGTCACAGAAGTAGCTCTTAATTGCACTGCTAAATTAAATCAAAATAAAACAAGAAGTTCCATAATCGAGTATCTGAAAAATTAAGAATATGAAGAAATTTTGGTGATATATGAATTATCGTGACGTTCCATGAACAGGGAAATGAAATCATCAGACAGATTTAAAATCACAGAGCTTCAGAGAGTGTTGTGATGAGTATTATGGCCACGAGTTTTCACTGGCAAAACTCCTGCGTAAGTACGCTATGCTGAAGGTGGAACTTTCGGGAAATGACAAAGACTCGACATAAAGATAACAATAGCGTTTTCTATTTGGGATTTCATAGAAACAATAAAACAACTAGGCTAGAGAATACTGAGGTATATAAAGTTGTAAAATACGGATTTGAAAGGGTAATGCATGAGAACAAGATTGCCGAACCCGTAAAGAACACAGACGATAAGAAGTGACCAAGAATGTACTGGATACTGAAATACGACTCTATAAATTTCTTGGAAAGAAGAGTGAGCAAAGGTGAAGCAGCATAGAACACAGTTACAAAATGAAGCTGTAATTTTAACGATTTTAATTTTAATGACATTTCCTAGCCAACTACAATAGTTTGAAGTGTCCTTTTGTCAGCGCCTTGAGGGACGCGTAGAACTACTCGCGCACATTGTACACAGCAAATCCCAAATTTTCTTTTTGTAAACCCTTAGAATTCTCCTAGAACATTATTAAAAGTAAATTTCGTCTCCCACCTCCGTTCCTCCTAAGAGATGTGTGATTAGTTTCCTAGCATCAATTCATCTAACAAGACCACCATGCTGGGGCCTCTAAATTAGAAATTACGAAGAAATTGATGCGAATTTGCAGTAAAACAGCAAAATTTTTGCGGTTTCCTAGGAATGAAACCGACTGAAAACAGCTGAGCAACGAGCAGTTGCAGAGGTGTAGGCAGACGAGCAGAATCAACAGGGTCATCTCAGTGAAATCTGAAGGTGAAATCGAAAATGCGTATCAAGCGAACTTCTTAATAGATTTTGGTTTTCGGTGTCTCATGCTGTGTTCGCGAAATCGCCGAAGTGAGTGGCCATGTTGACAGTGTTTGTTAGCTTCTTTCAAGATTCTTATCAGCCACTATGCTATAAAAGGGCGTCCGTGTCAACGTGACAACCAACAGCTGATTTGGAATCCAGAGGAACACGATGCATCCAGTACTGAATTCCATTACTTGAAAAAAATTATTACGGCAATTTGCGATTTCTTTGTATCTCAAACAACGGACTCGGATAGAAAACGAGAGCAGGGAGGTGCTGGACAGTGGAAGTTCGGCGATATGAAGACAAAAGAAAGTGAGGCAATTTTAGCCGTGCGTGGTCAGGAGTAAAGTAGTAAGAGTGGGTGTGATAGCGACCCCGTGACCAGTCCGTCTCAGGAACAACATTACAGGACTGAGGCAGCGAATCGATGGTGGTGAGCAGACGATGGATGTGTGGAACAGGCAGTGGAAAGTGTGCGTCCAGTACACCACGGGACAAACGCTCAAGTCGCTCACGCATTGTCTCTGATCAATCTCTGCACATTCATTAAACTTTGTTCGAATGTCGTCGAGACGTCGTAGCAGGACGCGAGTTCGCTACGCAGCCGCCGTGCACCGGTGCATTCGTGCATCCAGCGAGCATCCGCAAAAGTACAACGCTCAGCTGGACCGCTCCTGAACTCACGGAGAAGTGAGGGTTCGACGAGCGCCTTCCGCAAATGCACTAGCCATTAGATTTGAGGGCAACTGCACGAAAATTTCGTGAACTACTCTGCGAGGGTAGTAAGGTTATCTATTTCTTCTATCAGGTCTTCGATTAGAGCTAAATTTTTCGTGAACAGAGGTGCTTACCTAGCTTACACTCATATGGCTAAAATGTATTAGGAAATTTGTGAGAGTAGCTTAGCGTTTCCTGTTTCTCCTTTTTCTCCCAATCTTTGTGCTTCCAAAAGCTTTCTCTGCGTTCTAACGTTTTAGCATTTTATTGTCTTCTTCGTGCTTTAAATTTGTTTTCATTTACTATCTCGTACGGTGATCGCTTTCTTCATTGTTTATTATTATCTTCTTCACACGTGCTTACCCGCCTGTGAACAAATAATAAATGAGAAACGAGAACAGAAGAGTGTCCCAATAGGATAGAGACTTTATTTTCTCTATATATTCTTCCTTTTTCGAGCTTGACATCATTTCTGACAAGATCCTGAAGTTGATGCTTGGCGATTTTATTTGAAATAGCGCAAGGCACGGGTAGTCTAGAAAAATAAATTTTTGTTCAAAAATCCCACATTTTTCACAGCATTCTTCCCATAAGCTAATCAAACGATCAGATAGCAAATTACTATTTTGTGTACTGATCCTAAGCATGAGCAATACATTAAGTAGCGCTAACTTTCCTCGCTCTACAACTTTTTTCAAAAATTTGTACGAGTGACTGTGAGATAATGTAAGATAGCCAGAAAAAACTATTGAACTTTGAATACAACTAGCGGAGCACGTAAGCAGGCGAGAATAATCTCCACCTTCTCTCTTTTCTTATCCTATGCATTTTGTGCAGTATTTTTATGTCTATAAAATACAAAAGTATTGTATCAGGCGAGAATACGTGCTTCTTCTAATTTGCACAAATAATATCGCCGGTGATCCACTTCATGCGTACACTCTGTAAGGTTGTTCCGTAAGCTTCCACAATTTTCTTGTATGACTATTTCGCCTTTCTTGCATTTTTGGCCAAATCATGCATGTGGTTTTTAAAAACTGTCTCTCTCTATCCATAATAATTTGCGCATCCCTTATTCATTTCGCTAGATATTGTTTGAATTTTAGAGCTGAAAATATAATGGTTAGCCGACAAAAACATTATTCTTTCCATTTCTAACGCTTGCATATTATTCGCCTTCAATCGAAGTCAGAAAGTTTCCAAAACGACTTGAGATACTTCTACCGGGTATAAAGGTGCTACGTTTTCGACTGCTATTGAAGAATAGTTCAAAATGCTGTTTTTTACTGACTTGAATTACACTTTTCAGCTGGAAGGTTAAAAGAATGTCACGCAACACGAAGAAACAATGACAGAGCTTTTAGAGAATAGCATAGAAGCATCTATGCTGTACACATAAGATGGCCAGAAACGCAACGTAGCATAAAATCCTGCAAATTTATCGAATAACCTAACAATTATGTTTATTAGGTGTCAAAGTCAAGTAAAAAAAAATCTTACAAAGAAAACGATTTTGTTATTATGTATTGTTATTTCGTTATTATTATTTCTATTTGCAACATCGGGCACTTTTCCTTCATGTGAGACAATTTCTCATTGCTTTAGAGCAATGCCAACAAAAACAAATATGGCACCGACACTGAATTTACTATGGTACTTTTGCTACAGAAGGACCCCAAGTATGTCAGAACTATGCAAACGAAACAGTTAAAATATCACTAGACAGCACACCGTCTTTTCCAGAAGAACGAAGAGGCAAATACTGCAGAACATAAAGAATCTTACAATTTGCGTATAATGCTGCAAGGAAAAACAAATTCTCCACCTATTACTGCTACCACCTTGCAGAGCGAGCGAAACAGCGGAAGTGAAGTCTAGCGCAAATTTCCTCTCGACTACCTCTCATTTCTTTATGTTTGCAAGACCGCTGAAAGCTGACTATTATTCAGCTGAAACGTATCACAGGAAGCAAAATGGAAGCCCTCGTTACTCATTCTCGAATTTTCGCTGAAAAGTTGCAAGAATCAGACGCCACTGAATGTGTAGCGCCAATGTCAATTCATAATCCGCTCTTTCACATAGTTCGAAAATGCGTCTTGTTAGAGCTCTGAATTTAATTCATGAGCTTCAAGTGTTACGCAAATTCACCAAAAATGCTTATAGAACGCTTCAGTATGGGCATTTTTGATACATCCTGCTCGTAATGTTTACAATACATCTTCAAGAAAACCAATGAAGACAAATTTCGAGAAGAGATTGACAGTTCCGTGCGTTATCAGAGTGAGAGCACAAATATGAGAAAAGCGGAGTTCATGAATATAATGGCTTGCCTGTGACTGTTGGAATTGAGGTTCTCAAGGGAGTGTCATGAGCAATCGTTGGGCAGCCTAAACAAAAGTGCGACTGCTGTTTTCCGAGAATTTCCTATTTCTTTCCCAAACATGCTGAACGCCTAAGAACGAATGATTCATTGATTGTGTGAGGATTGATTGTACTCCAGCGTGGTTGCAATTCTCATGTACTTTCGAGAAAAACTCCAAAGCAGAGAAGAAAAGCAAACAATGGAAAGTTGTTCAAGCTTCAAGGAATGCGGCCAAGAAATACGGACTAGAAATCAGGTGGATCTGGCGAGCAGAGCAGGAAGCGACGCTGGCAGAGGCGCCGAGTTCGTCAGGATCAGGAAGAAAGCCGGCGGAAAAAAAATCGGGGGCCGACCGAGCTGCCCCGAGAAAGCAGCACGACGCTCGATAGCGCATTGCGGCCGTTGTTGTGCGTGTGTTTGCGGTTCCAGTTGAACACGTGAGCCGACATCCCACAAAACCCCGTCTTAATTAATGAACTCCACTAAATCGCCGTCCGACGACCGCTTCGGCTCCGACTCGCAGCGCAGCCTTCCGTGCGCCCGCTGAACTTTCGAGTTCTGGCGACTGAGTGGCTGGAAGTGAGGTCAAATTAGCGCGCACATGTCATGTCAGGTTTCGGCGTCCTTCCCCTTTTTCTAGCACACGCAGTAAGTAGTCGCTGGCCATTTCAACTCGCTCTGACTCTTCAATGACCATATAATTACTGTTTCGCGACGATCCAACCCGTCGTCCGCTCGAATTAAGTCGCTAGGGGAACTGTGTGCACGAATTCCATTATCTAGTGAGGCAACACTGACTGAACAAGGGGATCCTGCGCCTGCCTTCTTTTTTGTGCTGCCACTGAGTGGCTAAATCGCGTGCTTTGAATGAGACGGAGAAACTTAACAGAATAGGATGATTTATGTATGGGCTAGCCGAACGATGTTCCAATGCTGGCAGCACGTCTTCATCGAGCGAAGATATCAGCATGCTGTAAGCAACCTACTTCGAAAACTCCATAACTTTGATTTTTTGCCGAGATAAGAATAAGCTTAGATTAATTTCATAGCGTGAGAAACTGCACTGGGATTTCTTTTTAGATTTTTTAGAAATGAAACACTTTCGAATTACTGGATTCCTCGCTAGATTATACTCATCACAGTTATGCGGATACTGTCACGCTAGGAAAAAAAAAGCAAAACTGACATTTTAATCAAAACAGTACTCTGTAAATAAGAGAGCCGGAAATTCTAATCTATCCGATACTCCGTTACAAAAATGAATTCGCTTTTTGAAAATATGCACAGCTGAAACTTACTAAGAAAAAAGAAAGTATATTTGATTCCGTTAGCTTAGTCTTTGCGCCTAATAAGGCGTCTCAAAAGCTGAACAATAGGTATTACCAGTTCTTGTACATTCTCCGAAAACTAGCTAACTAAAACACTAACTAGTAACTGTTATCGACTATTATCAATATGTTGCTGCTCCATGTACTACTGCTACGTAAAGCCGATGAGCCAACGCTAATAGCGACTCCAGCAAAGCCGTAAATGTTAGCTTTATTGTTTTGAAAACTTTTAGGAGCATACATAGCTGTTGGAAGAATGCAGTTCCGGAGAACATACTTTATAAGAAGCCCAGAAACTAAGAGGCACTAGAGTGAGTACAACGTAATTGACAGTAGCATACTACTGTATATACATAACAGTAGCTCAGTAAGTGCAGCAAAGTAATCCTGCAGTTTGTTCTAACCCTGCGTGACGTCGATTTTCTACTGCTAAGAAGAATCAGCTTAACACATTCGCAGGCTTCCAGTTTTACAATTGGCCTTGCTAGCAATCAATCATCTTTACCCGCCCGATGCTTTTGGAACTTTCTCGAGGTTGCCGAAGCCGCGATGGTCAGTGGTGTCTTGGCTTTGCAACGCCTGAACAATGTGAAGCACCTAGGGGCTAGTAGCTGTTGAGAAGGGTGAATGCTGCTCCTTCATAATGAACGAAACAACCCTAACTAGCGCCTATTCATTGCCTTCGTCAGTTTTCTGGTGAAGGGTGTCATTAGCTTGAATTACTGGGTTTTTGCTGGGCCACATCCGATTTAACTCAGAAGCAATACGTAATGAAGCGTAACGACTAATAGCAATCTGCTAATAATGCGCGTTTTCAGAAATACGTTCGTATTTCGCTCTCAATACCGTTCGAAAATATTTGAGTGCCTACTTCGAGATATGACCATTTTCATACAATCCTCAGCCCACTAAATTTATGGCTAATACTAAAAAAACGATCTCATTATGATGCACAAAATACTACGTGGTCATGTAGGATTTAAAAAACGACTTTTTCACACTGCTAAGCTAGAGGAGCAACATCAAAATTGGGCTTATTGTTCCTAGAACCACCAAAAGGCTTCACTACTGGTTAAACAGATCGAAGTCCGATTATTTGTCACTTAGTAAGAAGTAAAAATTTCCTGTTTTCTAAAGATTACTGAAGAATTTCTCGAAAATAACAGAAATTTTTCATAAATTTGCAGTGATTTTGTATGCTTATGCATGCGATGAGGCGCTAAATTTCCACGCTTCTTTTAGCAGCAGTTTTAAAGAATTTGTAAGCAACCTGCGAAGCTTTAGAACCAATGTGTAAGTGCAAAAGAGGGAACTGTTCTTGCTATCGACAACTTTTTTGAATGCCTGCCGCATAGCACAGCTGATTTTCATTTACTATAGTACGCATTTTTTAAAGTCCTCTCAGAACAACTGGAAGCATTAAAGACGGTTTGAGATGGAAGGGGTTAGATAAACTGATAATGAAATACTATCACTTATATGTTAGAGGAAGGTTGTGATATATCGCACGAGGAGCTCCTCTACTGAATCGCTACCTCCATACCTGGATTGCAGCTGACTAAGAAGGTGTTCCAATATTTTTCAGCGCTGCTATACGTATCATCTACTATTATTGTTACTAGGTTGAACAAAGAAACAGTCAGCAAAAGGACTGCTTTTAACGGTCAGGAAATCATAAGGGATCGAATTATTTTTTTCCTTGGCTGCTAGGCTAACTTTCAGCAGCATCGATCTGAATACTGAATGAAATTTTGGAAAGCAACAAGATGAGTAGAGAACAAATAACTTGCATTGTACATCATAATACATGTCCAAAAATATCAATACAGCTAAAATTAAATTCAGTTGAAATCAGTTTAACCTGGTTCTGCAGCGCCCTTCAAACTACTATGCGGTAAAATGACACTTACAAAAACTCGAATAGTGGTTTGCTCTGATATTGGAAGTCAGTAGACTTTTTTGGGGGAAACTCTTCAAATTTGTTTACTTTCACTTCACCTTTTGAATATGCCATATATAGCTGCTTTGACTAATATTGTGTGCTAAGAAAATGACGCGGTAAATGAGATCAACGTTTTCATATACATCCTGACAAGCTCAGAATAAAATTCCCACCTCTCATATTCCTAAATTTCCTTCATAGAATTAACCACTCAAAAGGCTTTAAAAGAGCTTAACAGCGAAAAAGTAGATTGGCTTCCATAAAATTTACCCATGACTGTATAACCAATGTACAAATAACGCATACAAAGAACTTAAGCTTAGCCAAACAGCTGAAGTATACAACGAAGATGCGAAGTTCCTCGAGAGCTACTGCTTCCAGAGGACTACAAGTTACTTGGTGTTCGCGTTAGCAAAATGTGAATCGCAGCAAATTTCAAATTTCCCGGTGGTAGGGTCGAGGTCGAGACGAGGGTTCACTCGAAACTCTTGCACTTTTGAGTTGTTCGTGTTCAGCTGTCTGTTGCAAAATTCGGAAATTACTGGCTTCATACATTAGGCTCTTCGGCTCATTTCTTAGGGGGGTTCAATGCAGGAAAGGAGTTTCAGAAACAGGACCACAAGAGGGTACTAAATGTGAAACCGTGCACGTTAGTGTGCGCTGTTTAGCATAAAAGCCAAATGTTTGGAGCTTAGGTTTCTGTCGTTCTATGGCAAGTTTTTGCACAGTTGTGAGATAAAAACACACGAAAGCATGTGTGCTGGATGGAGATAAGCGAAACTGTGGTACCAACTTTGATCCCTCTAATCGTAAGCGCGGACTTTTCAATTGCCTCATACAATGGGCCATTTTTTGTGTGGGTTAGTGAACCACTGGGTTGTCTCCAGGTTCGAGGATGAGACTGCATACCGAGGAACCCCTCTGTGAACAAAGACGTCGTTTACAGTCGACCAAAGGCCAATCCAGCGTGAAAAACAATGACAATCGGAGGGAAGAAGAGCGTCGAGGAAGTGGAAAACAGCGGGGAGCGCTCGCTGCGTAGTTCCTTCTCATATCGGCCACGCTTCCCCTATGTTTGCTTACAAACATAAGTGAACCGTGAGGTAAACTGAACCTCTGAACTCACATTTCTAGAGCAGTTAAACAGATCAAAGTAGAGAACGAAGGAGCAACGGAGCAGCATGGGAAACAGACGAAACGGCTGCACTGGAACGGGCAGAGATGGACGAAACGGGACGAGTAACATGCAACGGCCAGCCATGTGCATACAAACAGAAAACATACAAGTGCAGTCAATTTAGTAAGACTGGGTGGAACGTCATTTGATGTGGACGCGCCAAATCCACCCATTTGAGTCCGTACGAACGCACTTTACGAATGGTTCGTGTATCGAATAGGCGAATCAGTAACACTGCAGACCTGCAAAGTCCGCATGAACAGCAAAAAGTGCAGCTGAAGGGTAAAAACAAAATTCCAAACAAAAGCAAACTCCATTGCTGCAATGCGACAAGAGTATTCTTGACAAAGATTTCCTACCATAAACTCAGATACGAAAAAAATACGCTTTCTCGCAAAGCATCGCAACTTCGGTAATCATATACAAAACCCCAGCTGCTGAACAAACAATGGCTCATTGCATTGCATGACGATATCGAAGAAGACCTAAGAATACAAAGGCTCCTACCAAAGCCATCAGATTCTGCAGAAAATCTTGATCAGAAAAGCTCATAACTGCGTCATGAAAAGCAAGAAAAGCCAAATGCTGCGGCTGAGAAGAACGTATGCATTTATGATTGGTGAGCTATGACGTAATACAATAGACAACATCAGATAGCTTTCAAAAACAAATTCATTACCAAACTGTCTCCCTCCATGAAGCTGCCATTAAATACATGGAATTATTGCTGAGTTAGAGGGGAAACTAGAAAACTACTATTGTAGTTCAGCATACGAGCACATTTAAAAGGAAAAGGGTGATGGTGAGTCAGTGGCTAATATGCTAGGAACAGCTACTAGTCGAGACAATGAGTCACTGAAACAGCTAACAGTGCAAAGAGAAGACTTTGTTTTTCGACGTGATTTGTCCATTAATGTTTTTCGACGTGATTTGTCCATTAACTGCTGAAACCGATGGCATTTGTAAAAATGGAGTTCATATTGTTTTTGCTGCATTCGCAGCATCGCTTTAGTTTTTTTTTTCATCCCTTCACTTGCTTATTTCTTAACAGTCACTCATTTAATTATTGACTCGGGTGTTTATTTTTTGTGCACGCAGAAAAAGCGACATTGCATGAATCAGTAGTTCTCGAAAATTGGCGGAATTTGAGGAGCTAGTGACGAGCAAAGCATCTAGGGTTGTATGGTGAAAGGAACGACTTCTCTATATAACAGCTATGTCTTTTGAGCTTAAAAGGAAATTATTTAGCTTCTGAATATTCAAGCAGGTCATATCCTACGCAATACACTCTATTTTGATGAAAATGCTGTATTAGCAGTAGCAGCGAAGTCGCAGTAATCTCTCAGCTAAGATGTATTTGGGCTCTCTAATAACTAACTAGTCAAACTCGCTAACATCACCTTAGTTAAAATTCTACTGACTCATAAGAAGAAACAAAATAAAGAAGAAATGATGCGGTTGCAGCTTGGGAGATCCCCATTTGTTTAAAAGAGTAAATCAAAGAACGATGAGCTAAGACGAAGAACAATTAAGAAAATTCTGCAAAGCGGATTCCTTGTTTAGAATACCTTGTATTGTTGTGACGTTTTTAGCAACAGCTTCTTACATGCTCAACTTGCTATGAACCGCAAATGATTTGCGATGATTCGGAACTGGTCAGGGTTCTAATGCAGGGACGCTTCTGAGAAGTACGAGGTGATTAATAAGTTTAAGATTTACAGATTCTAGAATCTAGACAAGAACAAAGGCTGGCTCAGAACTGGCTATTAAGCTGAAACATTTTTTAGAGTTCTTAGAGAATTGGACCCACGCACCAAGATCCAGGCATGCGAACTTTTTCAGCAAGTTTGGAGGCAGGCAGATACTTATGCAGTGGGTTTATTTGTTGTGAAAAAACCATTGAAACCGCGTAGCATCAGCGTTCGAAGCAGAAGGAGAAGCGCTTCAGCATCGTACTGGTCTCGAGGCTTCGCCACAAAAACTCTGATGGACGGTCTGGCGTCCAACGATGGCGAAGGTCATCAGTGAACAAGCCCCTTTGTTGTGCGGGTTCCGCACATGCGGGGTGCAGAAGGGCTTCCTCTCGCTGAAAGCCGAGAGTTTCACTTCCCACCGTCTCGTCTCATTTTCAGCCTTTGCAGCATCTGGATCCTCAAAAACTAGCCACCTGCTCCCTTTGTACTCGATCCATGACGAGGCTCTTGTGTAAATATGCACCTTTTGCTCTCCACGAAATTACTCACAAGTGCCTCCCAGATATTTAATCGAATCGAATTTTGCACATTGAACTCCTTACGTCTGCGGGGTGCCCAAATTTGAATGTTGTGACAGAGGTAAAGGGTTACACAATACATTTTTAGGTACTGATTTTTAAAAACATGATAGCTCAAGATCCATGGGAACAAATTCAGTACTTTTTTGATCTTACATTTTCCTTTCCCAAAATTTGCAAGTTTAGCAGTCCACACACCCATTAAGAGCAAAAGAAGAGGGTCATTTTTTTTCCTCTTTACTCATTACAAGGTGGAGTTTTGCTGTGCTCTATAAAAGGATTTCTTTTGAGTAAAATTTGTATGGTTATCTGGCGAAGTTTTTCTTGCCTGGTGTTATCAAAATTCTTCTCCTTGTTTTTCAAGGTTCGAATCTCTCTATATAATTTGTAGCATAAAAGGTTGAGCAGTGCAAATGCTGCTTACTTTTGCGTATGCTTCGTCATGCATGGTTAATGGTTCTCCAAATGTTCCCGAACTTTAGATACCGCAACCTTATAAACAAAAAAACGGCAGAAACTGAGTCCGAATTCATGGACAAATGCAGGTGCAGATTTACCTCAATAACGAACTCTGCTCACTCAAGCATTAAAGCTGAAAACCACTAGCCTACCGGAAATACCAATGATGGGGCAACAATTCAGTGTTGGGAACAACGAGGAGCAATGACTTGCAACAGCGCGGTGCAGTAATAGGACACGGAAGTATTGCAACGCCCATCGCTGCAAATGCAGTTCTGAAAATTTAAGGGCTCAGAATTCATTCTTAGGCCTATTTTATAAAGGTGTAATTTGACACCAGTACATTCGGGAATATTCGCTGGTATCTGCTTAGTGTGTCAACTGACAGTGATTCCTCTAAAGTTTGTTTATTTGTTTATTTATTT
>KN549201.1:516006-538113 GCA_000797555.1 Oesophagostomum dentatum | reverse complement strand
TCGAATTTTTCGACTTTTCGAATTACTCGAATATTCGAATAATCGATTTTTTCGACTTTTCGAATTATTCGAATATTCGAATTATCGAATATTTGGACTTCTCGAATTATTCGAATATTCGAATAAAAAATTCGAAGTTTTTTCGAACAAATTTTCGACGCGCTTTAACAAGGGAATTTCAAAACTGTCCAGATTCGAATGTTACCTGTTTCTCAGGCTTGTAGAGCATAGCAGTGCCAGCATGTAGCCTATACGACTCCTCGGTAAAATGGAGATGAGCCTCAATATCAAGTAGTAGATTATGTCTACAGCTTAAAGTTAGCATATGGTTGTTTTCTATAAAATCAAGTAGTGATTTTAAACGTAGATGGCAATGATACCACAAGAAAAACGAAGAAACGGTATTGTACAAGTTAAGCTGTCACTGCGCGAAAATTTGTTCACGAGGAATCGGAGTTAACTAGGTTTTAACAAGCAATATCCTTCGTATGTGGAGCGCGCCAGCCGGCGAGCTAGTTGTGACAATGTGCACTTCGTTTTCTGTATAAAGTAGCAAAAAACTGCCGTTTTCACTGTTCCTGGTATGCTAGTTGTGCCTTTTCCTAGGTTTCAAGCAGGTGCGCTCTTCGCCTTGTTTTTTGCTCCGGAAATATAAACTGTCTTTTTCTGTTGTATAATAAAAATGCTCGGGACTCATGTTCCGGACAAAGATTTCCGCGTGCACTACCGTTAAAAAGAGGTTTAGTATAGCCTAGTAAACTGAGAAACCTTGCGCCACTTCATGTCTCTGAAGATGACGTTGTGTCGAAACATCAGGCCGTAAATAAACATGCTCTACAAAGCAGTGCGGCATAAGAAACAACTACACCAGAATTTACGAGTGCCCAGGTTTCAAAAAAGGAGAACTTGAAATATTTAAAAAGAGCGTTTCAGCAAAATTTGCACGACGACTTCTTGTAAAAGGTGCTACAACAGAAAAAAAACCATATCAGGATTCTCCTACCAGTGAAAGCTGTAAAAGCTATGACATAACAGAGAACAGTGGCCGTATTCCGAAACGATCTGGCCCGAACCATGCATGGCGTAGCCTTCCTGAAGCGCCTGTTCAAAAAACTAGTGCGGCTTATGCAAGAGCAAGATGAAGTTCGAAGTACTAAAAGATGCTGCTAACGGTACTAGAGCAATAGCGCTTGAACTAACCCGTCCACAAGCTTTTGAAATAGCATTGGAAAAATTACAAACGAGTTGTTTTCATTAATCGCTTTTGACAACCAACTTTAAATTTTTTAGAACTTTTGTTACTGTTAAGATCTGCCTCAGCTGCGCCTCTTTTAATCCAATCTAATTCATAGGTCCATCACTCACTCGAAAATAAACTTTCATGAAAGCCATGGCTACCATCCTATGCTGTAGGAAGGAAATACGATACTTAAGGTTCACTACGAAATATTCCGAATGACCTAATGACAAGCAATGAATATCTCCTCTTACTCTATTGCGCAGATGCTACAAGTATGTATTTCCTCCCATTAATTGCAGCTCAAGCCCAATATTCCCAATATTCGAATAATCGAATTTTTGAGGTCTTCGAATAATTCGAATATTCGAATAACCGAATATTTTAGCTTTTCGAATAATTCGAATATTCGAATAGACGAAATTTCGAATAATTCGAATATTCGAATAGACGAAATTTCGAATTATTCGAATATTCGTTCGAATACCATTGTATAATGCCAAGACCAGAATTTAGGCCCACGCCTTTTCTTTTTGCCCGTAGATCACTCGAAACTGTGCTAAATACTCATGTTAGTGAAAAATATTTCTAAGTAATTACGTCTTTTTCTCCAACGGTGACGCTTCATTTGATGCAGCTGTCCTTAAATGCTAACGGACTTTTGAAAACGCTTTTTAATTGGTTCTGAAATACAATTTTGAGTGACCCTGCAATTAATGGGCGGAGCCAAAATAACTGGAGAATATGTGAATTTTTTGGTGAAAGCCGCAGCAAAGACAAACTCTTCTTCTGCTAAGAGATTGTTCTATTGAAGTTCTTCTACTACAGTATTTTAAAAGGCAGATAGAAAACTTCTGCTATGAAAAATCCAAAAATCTCACAAATCCCTCGAATCCCACGAATCTCGCAAAAATTTTCACATTCTAGCGCTACTACTGCACATTTCAAGAACGAAACTAATTTTGACAAAAATTTTGTTCGTCACTGTATTCTTCGAGAAATGAGGATTTTTGAGGAAGCCCATGTTAACTACGACCGAGCCATCTTCTCTGCCTGCTCCAGCTTTTATTTATTTTTCGCTAAATTAGCACCGTCAAAACTTTATAGAAACTTATTTCTGTACAATTTTACGAACTAAACTGGGCTAGAATAATTAATAGTACCAAAGTGTCGAGAAAAATGCTTCTTCGAGAATATTATGGAAATATGCTTTGAAACGCAACCTTTCATTATTTAAAACTTTTCTTAGCTCTGTTTTGTCGCTTAAAGGCCAGCAACAACGAATTTAGATAGATACACGCTGAGCAGAAGGCAGTAGTGCAGATGTGAAACTTGCAGTGGCTTCCAGAAGAAGTTCTATGTTTCCAAAAACCTAATGTCGCTGGTAGGGCCTCTTCACAAACGTGGGCACAGAAGCTCACTGTTCCTGTGTTGGCGACTGGAGCCTTATGCAGGGCTCCCGCATCTTACGTGAGCCTAGTTGAAAAGATTAGCCCCAGTAAGAAACTTGTGGAAAAAAACAGCGTGCCCGGAACGCTGCTAAGAACCACTCTTTCCTTCCTATAAAATCTCAGCAGTAAACCAGAATGGATCTTCAGGCCATCGTGTTATTGCCTATACCCTCCAATGACCTTTTTCCACTCATCTCTTAGCACAGCTTGTGAGCACAGAAGACGTTTTCGAACAATAGTTCCCTGCGAGTTTGAATTTTTACGTTCTTTAGCTCCCGCAACTGAAAACTACTACACTAAAGACATCTGGTAGTGGGACTTATGAAGAGGGTTTGTTTAGCCTTCAGCAGGGTTTTGACCGCTTTTTTCAGGAATTGTCAGTAATTAATTTAGATGCAAAACCTTGTTGGAGCATACGCAATGTGCTACGTGATGTCGTAATAAGGAGACTCATCGAATTCTTCAGTGCAGTGCTACAATTCAGTAGGTACCATTAAGTTGGTTTCATCATAAGTTCTGGGCACATACTCACTTCCCATTTTTAAATACAATGGTTCTTTATAAAGAAGTGATTTCTTAATCGCTCAATGTTGTACCTTAATGCATCATTCATGCAACTTATGGGAAATAAATAAAGGCAGATCCAATCTCATTGCATTTTCTGGTACTACTACTCCTCTCACCGAACGGATACATCATCTTTAATTTATGTATTTTAAAGCAATTTTGCTTGACGATGGCATAAACTTCTGAAGCTTTATATTTTGCCCCAAAAATTGGCAAAAAAGTGAAAGCACGAGGGGAATGGTGAAATTCGAATACAGAAATTATCTAAGATGCTAATTACAGTATGGTATACAGTATCTTCCGAGTTCATATGGTCTTTACAGTGTTTAGGGATCGCCTATAATTTTGACACGTGCTGTTTACGGAGCGTTGATGTCGGAGCTGTTCTGTTCAGCGCCGGATAGTTTACAGAAGTAAGACTTAGACAGTGAGTGCTACAATCAAATCCGGAGTTTCGGAGTATTTCTATAAAGGTCTTTAAATTACGCAAAGGACAGTCTTTTCTACTCAGAAATGGGTGTGGGAATGAGACAATTTAGTTGCCTTCAACTATATTTTAAAAACTGACTACTAAGGGATTTGCGTGGATATAAAAACGATTGATCTGAATCAGTTCGAAATGTCGACACCGAAACCCACTTGGAGTTCACCAGAGTTGAGATCTCTTACTGAGTTAAATGTCGAGTTGTTTCGCTAAAAAAAATTTGCTAAATTGAAGCCTGGCACTTCGGTAGAATGTATCATATTAATGCCAAAACCGAGTATTTTTGGAACTCTGTAAAAGAAAACGAGTTATTTAAAAAATCTATGCTCGAAAATACTGCAAAATCAAATTGAGCCGAGTGTAAAAACTTAAAAAGTACTTCTTATAGTTGTGGGTACACAGGTTTTACTTTTTAAACACTCCCAAACGTCAACATTGACTCAGCTTCAGTATTAATTGATCGAAGAAAAAATGAAAAAGACGAAGGAAAAGTCATCTGCCCCTCCCCTCTCAGCTTCTCCTTTCAAGGCAAGATTCGGCCTTCCCAGAGAGATCATGAATTACAGCAAATACTTTGCCAAGTTGATGGATCAGTATTTACTTATGTGGTTTCCGGCATCATCGTCAACTCATGCTACTTGCTGCACTTCAAAGTCTTAAAAAGAATGCTTAAAAGGTATTGAGAAAGCTTTAAGAATCTAAACGAATCATTCTACAAACGGATTTTTAGCTTTTGTGTTCATTCTTGCACTTTTCTGACATTCGAAATGAACCTGCGAATAATCGCTAGAACAACATAGTGAAACGATCAGATGGTTTCCACACAGAAATATTCGCTTGAAAATGTGGCGAAGTTCGGTAAAAGTGAATAATCTTGCCACAGAAACATTTGAGGTATAGCCTAGGTCATAAATCTCTTAGCAGAAGTAAATGTTTGAGGAATCAGAAGAAATAGACTTAGCTTTTTTAAGGATAACTTTTTAAACGTTTTTTTCTTCTTTCAAGTGACCGATGTAAGGTTTCTTAGCGCGAAGATTAAACGATAGGAGAGAAGCCCCTCCCAGTACCCTTCGCAAAAGATGAGCAGAAACGGAAAGCTGATTTTCGAGATACGATGTTTAGGAGGAATGAAATCGACAGCAGTGGTAACAATGCGGTTGCCTAGGCGCCGGTTGAGTATTGGCAAAAGCTCGACATTACCCACAGCCGACGAACGCAATTGTTCCAGATAATAAGCTTTGGGAAATCAAGCACAACGTTTTTCTACAGACAAGAATCTCACCAATGTAAGAGCAGTTGTCAAGCGATGCAGTGCAGAGTTTTCTTGACTAAGACGAGTTATTCATCTCGGAATTAAAGTACATGCAAGAAACAAGTTTACCATTCACACAGCAAATCTAGTAGGTTTAGGCGCCTCCAATCTCCCAGTGGAAGCTATAAGTGATGAGGAAGAGCAACACTCTGAAAGAGCTCAGGCGGGCTACCCGTCGATCTTGCTTTACCCTAGCATTTCTACCTTTAGTTTTATCTTTGTCTATCCTTTAACTTAAAGTTCTACGCCGGCGCAAAGCTACATTATATCAATTCTAGTTGAGTGAATTAGCAATTCGACTGTCAAAAAACAAATGCGCGAAAATTGTCATTCATTCATAGAGGGAGAACTTTTCTTCAGCAGGTTGCTTGGTCAGAGACGACTTATCTTGGAGTTGACGAACAGCTTGTTCTCCCAGATTTTTTATGCTTCTGCCAGAGTAGCCCTCTCATCCTCATACGAGGTCCTGACAGTTATTCTTCACCTTGTAACCCTCTGTGCATCTGGAAGGTAATCTCGTGATGATCCACTAATTATGAAAGACTTTCGCCAACTGTCTGTATGCGACGAAAACTAGAAAATAATTAACACATTTTATGAGCACCTAAGTCTAGTGCTTTACTACCACCAATGCCAAGGTATACTGTCGGTAGTGGCTGCCGCACTGCCACAATCTGCAGTTGCAGCCCCACTTCTGCAGACTTCTGTCCAGCAGCAATTTAAAGCCGTACCTAAACTTCAGACTGAATGAAAGAGGATCCGAATAGATGGTTAGATCGGAACTAAGTCGTGAACGAATCCTCCAGGTTTTCTATGCGCAGCAATCTATATAGTAAATGTTGGGGAAATTTCGTTCGCAAAAATTCGAACAAATGAATGCCGAACACATACGTTCGAGAAAAAATTCTTCTGATTTTACTTTTTTTGAATAAACAAATCTTTACTTCGACAGTAATCTGAACGTTCATTCCAATTGCCTCGTTTTTAAGTGGAAAATATTCGAATATTCGGCCATTTGCTATTAAAATAGGTATTTTTAGGGAATCAAATTTTGAACAAATTCGACTACTCTGTTGCCTGAAACTTAAAAAATTAAAACGATTTGAATACAGAGCTTTTTTAGCATTCGAAATTTTAATTTCGGAAAACCTGTGCTTCAAATATCTGAAATTTGAAAGAGTTCGAAGATATGATAGCATACAGCAATTATACAGGTTTTCAAATATATTGAATCCCTGATTTTTCGAAAATTCAAGAATATGATATATTTGAAAACGGAACTTTCTAAAATTCGACTATCGAATTTTAATGGAAATTTAAGGGCGCATGATATTCGAGTTTTTGATTGATCATAATTCGAATTTTTATTCTAGCTATACATTTGAACTGCAATATAGTGTGTAGTGTCAAATCCTTTCTTTTTTGGACTTCATTTCGTGCTTTGTTACCTACTGTTCATTAGGTACCATCATCTAGTAGGCAACAGCATTTTTACAAGTATTTTCAGTTCATCGCATTAAATCAAATGAGCCAGCTCACTTCGATACCGTATAGGCATTATTACACTCGGAAAGAAATCTACAAAGACTCAGGCTACTAGAATTAAAAGCCCTCCATAGAAGCACATCATGTTGCCTGCTAAAACTGGATGTCACCGCTTCTTCAATTTTTTCCTTGCAGCCAGCAAGAGCTGCGATAAGGTGACCAAGCGGCAGTTGAAAGGAGCTGAAGTAGGATTTTTAGACGCATAAAAAGTTGGAGCTAGCTCGATTTCCTAATTTTCCAAAATTCGAGTTTCTTAAAATCCCCATATTTTGCGATTGCGCTTGAGGAGGGGTGAGGGAGGCTACTTTCAGTTTTTATCGCGTAAGTTTTTGTCGTGCACTAATGGATAGCCATAAATTGTTAAACATAAACCGACTAGCTATGATGCAATCACGTCCGGTATCATCTTGGTGGGAAGAAACTATACCTATAGCCATGGAGGCGCGACTCATTCATTTACTTCCACATCAGCACTGCCAAAGAATAGTGCAGGTTTGAGGGAATTCTCCCTTTTAAGATTTCTTTCCATGAAACTTGCAATTTTCGCCAACTCTTTTAGCCTCGCGACATGGCAATGTGCATATCTCGAAATGCATGACAAAACCTCTTATCCACACAAGCCCTTACAAAAGTCTACTGTTATATTCAAAGAGCATAGGTACAGCACTTTTTCGACGGATCAAAATGGAAAAAAATATTTTTCACAAATCAAATGTGTAGCTGCAGAGCTGTTGCTTAAACTTTTAAAATTCGCATACTCTCCTCCTTCTACTTTGTATAATTACTAAAAAAGCGTTCGTTTCCGCAAGGAATTTCCTGTTAAAACATGGCTGCAATTACTCGCTGGCCAACCTCATAGTTGCATAATAATACAGCGATTTGTTCGAAATGCAATTTAATAAATGATGAAGACCATTCTTTGTGGCCAAAAAATTTGACTTCTCTTCAAGAAAAAAAACTCCTTTTTCACTGTATTTTTGCTCGAATCTAATCGATATAATCATATAACGAATTTTTACTTTCAGCAGTTTGATGAGTAGATTGACCATCTTCAGGCAGTGCTACTGCTCATATCTGTATGATTCTCTTCTGTATAATTTCCTTCTATTGATGAGGGTTTTCCAAGAATCTTGCAAAGACACTTAAAAAATGAGGGGTAAGCAGCACAATTCTAAGCACTAAACACGTACAGCCTAAGTTTTGCTTATGTTTAGTATACTCAATAATCATTTACATTGGAATAATTTTAATGTCAAGCGTTAGCTTAGGAATTAAAAAAAAGTATAGAAATTATGTCATATCTGGGTTCGGCACCGTGTATTTTTAACTCATAGGTGGAAGTCATCTCAGGGACGCTGCCATCAGGCATTCCCTTAGGTAGTGCACAACTACGCTTGATATTTAGTGAGTAGAGAAACTGCAGTAACAATAAATATACAGCTCTACAGATAAAACGACGCTGATTTTAGAGCGCCATAAGGCACAGCAAAAGGCGAAAGTACCACATTTCTTCGCGGAGAATTAGTGAGCTACTGCAGTACACTCCTTTCCATCAAATTGTTGCAGAAGCTCTGATACTTTTAGTTGAAAAAATCTTAAAAGGAGTGAAAATAAGGGATAAGGGTTATAAGTATGCCTACTTGCATTACCTGCCGGGATTAAGGTATGGCTGACGATCCTTAAAGGCAGCACTAGCCCACGCTAAAACAACAGTACAATTGCTTGTGTCCAACTGAAGACTCATCAAAAAAAATCAAAGTGCGAAAGACCGCTTGTTCGAACGCTTTTGACTCCTATTTTATATATTCGAAAAGTCGAGCATTTGAAAGTTCAGAAAGTAATTCTGAGAATAAAAAATGTATAAGCTCTGAGGCATATTTGACGCGTGTATCTTAAGACTTCATCTTATCGCACACTGAATTTACTGTAGCAAATTTTGTTTTCATCGATCCATTTGCTTCCTAAAATTAGCTGCCAGTTGCCTACTATGTGCACAAAGGTACAGGAACAATGTTTACCAGTGCAAAGAATGTTACTGTAATACCATCATTAGAAGGTTTACCTTCTTCCGATGGCAGCGCCTATAGCTTGGAGTTCAATCGTGACGCATATACTGGAGTTGTGCTGTATTCCGGAATCCGATCCGGCAATGACGCATCGGCCGTACAGGGCCGGTTTTCCGCGTTGCGTCCGCTGCTCCCTGGGGCGCTATTTAAGCTGAGCGGCTTGTGTTTGGGTGAAATCGAAGAAAGAAGAAGCAATCCTGGAGCAGTCCAACGATGATTCATCTGCACCTTCTTTTGTCGCTGCTTATAACAGGTCGGCGAGAATCACAAGTTTTTATGAGGCTTTGATTTTTATTAAATTTCCTCATATTTTTGTCTTTCTGCAGAGCCATGTCATCGCCAAACGTTATGCATATATACCTGGGATTTGGGTTCTTTGGGTTCCGGTTATTTATGGTACCATCTGTTTCTGCCAAAAAAGTCCGATTGTTTCTGTGCAGATAAACCCTTGAATTGAAGCATTCTAGCTTGCTATTTGTGCATTAGGCAATCCTTTCCAAAAAAGGCTTTCATTTCCATCAACATTATAATCTCTCTTTGAGAATCGGAGGTCCAGTTTACAATAGTTTTTACCGCTTATTCATTGTTCTTTCTGCTTTACCCGGTTATTTTCCTAAAATACCATGTTATTTCTATCCTATGAAAACCGTGCTCTTATAAGGCTTCTTAGTCCATCTATTTGCCAATAAGACGCTCCGTTGACTACAGTATTCGTAAATCGTAACAGTTTTTTAAAGGAAGAGTGGTTCTTCTTCAGTAGTAACGGTTTTCTTTTAACCATCGACCAGCAGATGCGTTTTAAGGTAACCATTTTGTCTAGGTTTTCAATGATATCACCACAAATCTTAGTTGCTCTTCATACCTTGCGAAGCCAGCCTAAAAATCTACATTGCAGGACAACGCTCTTACATGATGTAACTTCAAAAAGAGTTGCAAAGCCATTTTTATTCAGAAGCCGTGCATGTTCGGTAGGGTCTCCTTTTTTCTTCTGTTTTCCCAAGCCTATGCAAATATTTGTGCGCTATTTATGAAAAATAGCATTGCTTGCGCTGCTTTGAATTTATTCGCTGTTCTATTATCCTTGAGTTCGACCAGTCTGCTGAAAGAAACAGATTCCAATAAGGTCCATCGTAAATACTTTTAAACAAGCTCCTGAAGAGTGGTGGGCGAAACTGCGCTTCCCGCAGCTTAAGGTATGATATGATTTTAACAACTCTTTAAACATGGATATAGACGTAGAAAGAAAATGCAAAGGAGCTTGTGGAAACTAATGGTTTTGTAGATCTCGTATGCGCTAAGCGTTGCTAGGTGTACATTTGGAAACATACACATATATGCCGCTTAACGGCGATTCTTTTCTAGAAGCAGATAGTACTGGAAAAAGGAGAACCTACTTACTTAACAATTTGCATTGCACGAGTTACTATCTGTTGGATGCCATGTAGAATTGCTTTCTACATCCCTTCACTTCCTCCGCTATGACACTTCTTATTTAGACAAAGCACCAAGTAGATCTGGCAGTATTCACTATAGACGTAGGTACCTATATGTAGCCATGCAGTCTAAAATTTAAAATGTTTCGGTCCGTTTTCAAAATTCGCTCTGCATGCGTGCGAGAGATACTAGACGTTTATTTTGCACTTGCAGCAAAAATACTCTTATCCTTGTTACGTGCTAACCGCAAGCTAACCGCAGGCGAAGACTCTTACCTGTTTTAGTTCTGAGCTCTGCATGTCTAATCAAGCTTACCTCTTTTCTTCTTCATTTTACTACACACTATACCAATGGCTGGCAAGGTAGTGTCTGCACAAAAGGGAGTTTTCATGTTTTACGTAATCTGCAACTTGTTCGTTTTTCTGCAGAAGGGATAGTAGAATATGGATTCTTCGATTCGACTTCCCAGTAATGATCAGCCGTAAGGCTATCTTTTTAGAGGAGAAAATGATTTGCCCAAACTTACAAATACAGTACTTTATGTAGATATAGCTATGCCATTCACAGTCATGATTAAGCTCGTTTCCTTTATTAAAAAAACGGCATCGCCGAAGGCTTTACTGAACGGAGAAAATCAATCGTCATACTCTAACCCGTAATGCCCAGCTTTTAGCTCCCGTCTTCCAGACCACGCCTAGAAGAGCATCATTTCTTCTGATACAGGTTGAAGAGAGAGATTTCTTGTGGCATGATTTGTTGCTAAACGATTTCTCTCTAACTTGGATTCGTTAGCTGCCTGGCTCACTTTACTAACATTTCCGGTTGTCTTACCAGAAAAAAATGCGTAGGTCTCGAAACGGATAGGAATGATACATTTGAGAAACTGATTCCAACCAAAGTTTAGGTAGTTGCTTGTATTTTGTCAAGAACGATGTAGAAGGCTGAAACTAATTCTTTTGCTGCCCATTTTACACAGTATAATTCAGGAGATCTTATCGCTTCTATTTCTTTCATGAATGCCGAACAATGACTTCGCTTGCGACTAGTAATCGAGATAGAGTATGCTTCACAGTGTTTGTGAATAAAAGCTTAAAATTCTGCTCTGAAAGGCTCCTCATATTGCAAGCCTCGCCTGTGTTTGCTTGGATATTTATATCACAGATTCGATCAGAAATGCTGTATCTGTACTCAGTGTGCAACCTATCACTGTTTGGTAAAATTTTCTTGGAATATCCAGCCAATTAGTCTTCTTCAGTGTTTGCGTCGCTTTTGTTTGTCCTGTTTTGGGTGTAGTGATCAGCAGGTCATTGTGTCTTGAGAGCCTGTCGCTAATAACATGCGTACACGATGCTCGTCCGAAAAAGCCTTTGTTTGTGCTGACCAGTCCGTCATGGGATCGTGGAAGAACTTCAAAGCAGTTCCCGATTCCAAACGCATTCTTGTTTCTGGGAAATATACTTGAAAGTTATAAGTAAGGCAGGTCGAAGTAAAAAAAAAGAAAGATCCTTCGATTTTCTAGCTACCTATGCTGCTTCGTTGTCTGGAAGGATGTGCATGACTGTTGAACTGTATCGAACAGCGGACAATTCCAGCCAATTCTACGAATGTGCGCCGCTGGCAAAGGAAGAGGTTGGTTGGCTTGCTTATTAATAAATCGGATGATGTCACTACCGGTGATATTTACAGAGAGCGCAGTGTCCAGGTGCTCAGTCACTTTATTTGCTCTCGCTCGGAATTCTGATTACAATGCCATTGATACGGCTTTTGATAGATTTTGCGACCAGCCCAGCTTTAGGAACAAAGCAAATTCCAGGTCGTCGAGTACAACCTGACCGATAAGTACTTGGGAGTATGGAATCTCAGAGACTGTCCAGAAAACTTCGACTTTGACGTTTCCCGCCAAAAATGTCTGGAACGAAAGACGATGCGGCGACAGCAGGCAGCATGTGCCAAAAATCCTTCGAGCACCGGATGTCAGGCACCCTGCAGCGGTATGTATAACCTGCACTTGGGCCTAGGCTTATGCTGCGACTGCGCCAGACTTTTTTGGGCATACCTGTAGCTAAACGGAATTGATCATTACAGTGGAGCTGAGATGTCAGCGTACTCACGACGTGCAACTACCGACGCGAGCGCTAACTCAGTTCTAAAATGCCTTTCAGATGTAAAATTTCGTCGGCTCTATGGCACGCGCAGAAGACTGCCCATAGGCGGAGGAATGTACTCGTCCTCCGCAATTACAGAGCGCGCGCAGCGTGTACTTGCTTTTCGACCAGGGGTGTGCGAAAATTTTCGTTCTAGTTTCGTTTTACGTCTTACGTTTTGCAGGATTTTGGCTGTAAAACGGAAAATTTCGGAAGAAATGTGGACAAAAAAATAGTTCAGGGAAGTACAAGCGCATTTTGTATCTAGTACAAAAATATTCGTTATAATTTCGCTATATTTTCATCTTGTTCGTCAAGGAACGCTCTATTTATCCACGTGACTTTTTTCAAGACGCTACAGGGGAGAACAGGCACTGTTCTTCCGCTGTACGTTGACATAAAGACACCTTATTGTTGTGTGACTTTCGTCGGCACTTCTGAGACGTTAATTTGTAAACAGATTTTGTTTTCTGACAGAACTTCCATACAACTGTACCTTTTATCGCTAAAAAATCGCACTCAAGCGATCTTCCAGTAAGATATTACGTTAATTTTCGAATTCGACGAGAAACATTTGGCTCTCGTTATCTCGAAAGATAAGGTGCTTGGGGCTGCCATAGACCGCCAAAGAATCCCTTTCGAACTGCTACCTCTATACGCGAGGAGTTCTATATCGCGCAGAGCCATTGGCATCCAAGCTGCAGAATGTAGGTTTTTTTACACGATATCCAAAAAGCACATAGAATTTTACAGAATCTCTCGCGCTTCAACTAAGTGACTACCATCTAGACAAAAAATTCGAACTACAAGAGTTACAAGAATTTTTTCCTAATTTCCGCATCTCCAGCGACCGTAATTCTGGAAAAGGCGAATAAAGACTACCACTTTTCCAACCAGGTTTTCCGTACAAAATTCCTGTTTTTAAGTTTTATATGATAAAACTTGTTCAACTTGTGCAATACAGCGGCAGTAGTAAGAGCAAATTTAAACGCTGTACCCTGCACCTTTGTGTAGCATATATTTTATATTTATTGTTCCCTTGACACTAAAGTATTATTTAGAAAAGGCCACGTACCATCTCTAAGAAATAATAGGCTTTCTAAAAAGACACGATTTTTTGACTTGTCAACTAGGTTAATAGGAAAAATCATACAAGATTTATCCGTGAGTCTGTCCCCGAAGTCAGTGCTCATTCCAAAACTGATATTTTTTCCTTATTACAAAAAAATATTCGTAGCTATGACATTTTAAGTCATCACTAGTAAGAGACTACGTTGAGGAATACAGTATATTAGTATTCTTAACGTCCTAGAATACAGTATTCTTAACGTCCTGATAGATTACTATGGTTATAAAAGGGATAAAAAAGGAACAAGAAGTGAACTTTTTAGAAAGATTTTTAGAGGTGAGCTTCCAACACTTTCGATTTACGATATACGTTTTGCTTTTTACGGTATTTAGAATTTTACTTTCGCACGCCCCTGTTTTCGATTCCGATAGTCTTACACTGCTTCACAACTGCGCATTATTACACTGAACTTATCGTGGTGATTTAAAATATTCGTACAAGTGGTAGTTGCTTGTACTTCTTAACAAATCCCTGCACAGATGCAAGTGCCTCCTGTTTCATAATTAAGGCCGATTATGAACCGCGTGCGCGGTCAAGTTGACGGTGGAACAGGCAGCAGTCAGCTCGCTCCTTCATTGTCATCTATGCTGCTTAGGGTTATATCGATTGTACCAAAGCTCACCTTCTCGCCCATATAGAAGCAAAATCAGTTGATCGGCCTCTGCTCCATTGATTGCGCACGCCGCTTGGAATCCGCCTCGATTTCAAAACAGAGGGTACCTATCATCTATTTGAAAAATGATGAGTACTGAACGCGTGCTAGATCGATGCGACACTGTCATACATGAGTGCATAGGTTTGGCGGGAAATTTTAAATATGATTTTCAACTCTCGCGTCTCTCATAACTCGCTGTCTTTTTCACTCTGAGCCTGGCAAATAGCTAAGGCGTAATATGAAAAAGTTGCTCTGCAATTACAGCGAATGTTTGTTAATACACGTAATTATCTGAATGGATGATACTATCTTGCTCTAGCGTGAACTACTTAGTCAGGATTCGATCTAAGGACCCATACTCATGTGTTGAGCTTTGCGAGCTCTGCAAATGAAAGTACTTGAGCGTTTGAGCCATACTTCCTCCCAGCTCAGAAAAAAACTTGTGTATGCGGGAGAATACCTTCGATCCTGATGCGTTCATGTATGCGATCCGTAAAACAGTTAGAATTATCCGATGAAGTAGCAGTTCAGAGCACTTTTTAACAATGAATACGTAGATGGTCCTGCTCAAAAATGGCGGAAGAAATTCCGAATATTTCTCAACTATAGGAAATGGATTTGCTTTTTATTATCGTACGTGAAAAGATGTCTTTCTTCCTATTCAAATGAGAGGTGCTCCAAGGCAGCTTGAAGCTGATTTTATGCCGCTATGTACACTTCTTTGCTATGGTATAAGAATAGCGAGGTGGGCGGGGTCAGGCACCAGCAGAGGTCCAAACTTGTCAACGCAGCAAGAATCAGCATGACTTTCATCGGTTTGAACACCTGCAGCTTCCTGGCCCCGCCCACCTCACCACTCTTAGGTCGCGAAAAAGAAAGTGGATCCTTTCCTTAGACTCTCGATGGGCGGGGCTTAATTCTCGAGTGTAGACGATATGCCCTATTGACGCCAAACAAGCGGAAGAGTCCAGAACACGAGCACATTGCTCGAAGAAGGTGCCTAGGTGATTAATTGCAAACAGTAGCATCTTAGAGAAACCTCTAATTCGAACAACGATTTGTGCCCTGGGTTTCCTTGGTGATCGGATATCGAAATGCAATAGATTAAGGTGCCATATCTTCTCCCATTATTGGATCGCCATGCGATTGGAAAGAGGCAGGGCTGTACCCAGATACGAAGAGTAATGCCTACTTTATTCAGTGCATCCCGCTGTCATCGGGGTGGGCTCATTTTCCTACTTATTGTGTGATCTTTATTTTGTTCGCGATATAGGAATTTACCTCAGAGCTTCCTGTGGAGAGTGGACTAGAGTGCCCTGTGCAGCCAACACGGTGTTCTCCCCGTCATCTTCAATATGTGTATCCATGACAGTACAATCGTCAGCTTGTGAAAACCAACAGGAACCGGTGTGTAACTGCGCCAGAACTGCAGGAGCCACGCAATGTCCCGGAACAAGCATATGCAGCAAAGTAAAGAAATTAATCAGCTGTGCCATTATCACACTCTCTGTCCAAAAATCCTTTTCAGAATGTCTGCTGTCAGCAGAGGGAAATTTTTGACAACTTTATCCAACATCAGGCTCCATGTAAGTTTACCTATCTAATACTCGGAATAATGCGAGAAAAAACTTTGATTTAGTGTGCCCTGGATCAAATGTACCTCCCTTGGCTTCTTGCAACGAACCATGCCCACAGTGTAATTTTTCCAGACTTTCTTCTAATATGTTTTATAAGTAAATTAACCATATCCTTAACGCCCAAGCATCGTAGAATAATGAAGGCAAAAAATAAGTGTAAATCTTTCAGACTCTGCTTGTATTCAAGGACTCGGCTGCTGCCCAGTTCCAGTCAATCAGGGAAGCCAGGCTATCCAAATCAGTAAGTCACTGCTCTCAATCTTAATCATTATTAGGAACATTTCCTTCCAGCCCTTTGTCCTGGCTCGTTTTCTCCTCCACTTGGAACCTGTGGATCCTGTCCACCTGGAACATCGTGCAATACGGCAATAAATGCTTGTTGTCCATCATCTACGAAGCTTTCAGTAGATCTAGGATACAACGTGATGCACTTATGCCCAAGTCAGTCTCTTCACCATTTCTTACACTGGACATGTGTAGAAGTAAAGATGATACAAATTTTTCGAAACGAATTGGAGGCGAAGAGACAAAGGAATGAACTGAGCGCCTTAGTCTGGCATAATGATCCTGATGGTCAATGCTCTTGAGTAGTATGCTTGAACATTAGAGATAATAAGACAAGTCTATAGATCCAGCCTAGAAAAGAAGCGTTCACAGGACCTACATACGATAATTAAAGCTGCGAAACTAGGTGATCTGTTTAATTTGTAGCTATCCAGGTTCCAAAGGAGAAATCTTGTTTTTCGCTTTAGTAGAACTATGTTTGCAAGCCTGCTTTATGTTTTTTTTTCTTTCGATTACAGCTATCTAGGGCTAAGACACGTGATACTATTCACAGGCAGCACCGCGGAAAACGAATTTTGAGATTTTTGCATTTTTACAGTACCTTCCACAAGATTTGTCCAAAGCCAAAACATAAGAGCAAAAATTCACAATTCACGAAGAAAACGGCGAAAACGTATTTGTCCATGTTACGAAAATGGACGTGTTGTCCATCCCTCGCGCATGTCGCAGATCTTGGGGCAATCGAGAGTGGACAATTAGGCTTGATGCCTGTCTTGCATAAAGAGGAACCACTGCAGTTCATGCATGTTGTTTCTCTATGAGAACTCAAAGTTGTAAAAATTCTGAGCTTCTGCTGTTTACGTAGATTTGCCTTGGAGCCAGGGTCAAGCGTGCCGACTCACGTCTTAAAGGCGACAATTCCTCCTTCTGAGCAGACATTTTAAATCCCCTACTATGGATGAAATAAACCGTTGAAATAGAGAAACACAAAAGGCTAAACCTGAGGAATGTAGGAAATGCTGCTCAAACTAGTTATAAGACGACACCACTGACGCGAGCGCGTACGCTGCGCGGTTTCCTTAAAAATGGGAAAGTGGGGTACCCAAAAACTCGATTAACTTACTTAAAGCGGAAAAAAGTGAAGAACTTTCTAAATTTCCTGAAAGAAGAAGATCTGCACTATCGGGCGGTCTAAGCAGCACTTTTAGGTATTCTTAATATGTCGGATACTACACGCTCAAACATCGCTGTTTTCTTATTTTGAAAAAAAATAGGGGTAAGAAGATCAAGCACAAATCTTCCCAACCGAGAACTTTCCGGAAACTTTATATAGCGAAGGAAACTAGAAGAATCCCTCTATCCCTGCTTAGAATAGCGCGGAATTCGGACTCCGTTTTCTATAAAATGCTTTGGGACGTTTATAGTCGTTAGGATCTCTGCCATCAAAATTTCCACTAGACATTTTCGCTGTACTCTGAACAATTGGTGATGGTTGCTTTTACAAGTTGTTTTTATCCTGAAAGATAAATTGTAACATATCCGCTTCGTGCTACCCTTCCTGTTGACGAGACAACTCGTCCATTTTCCTTCGTTGGACAAACCGTCTTCGGAATTTTCTCGTTAAATTGTAGTTTTTGTGCTTTATTATTTTTGAACAAATCTTGAAGGTGTTCTGAAAGTGCAAAAATCTTAAAGTTCGTTTTGTAGGTGCTGCCTCTAAAAGAATGTCAAGAAAATGCACAACTTACACTGGTTGCGTGTGATATTGTGTACTAAGTGTGCTTATGTAGATCCAGTCAAGATTTTCGAATAGGTACAACGAATAAAACCATAAGCGGTTTCGTTCTAAATTAAGCAAGGAGCAGGATCTGCTGGTTAGCTCACTACTACCTTATTTTACTGTATGTGCATCACTTCTAACAAGAGCATTGATGCCAAAAAATTAGAAGGGGGGGGGGGTGTGAATGCATAGCTTTTTAGGTGTAGGAAGGCTGACTATCTTCCAGAAAGTGTGTAATTCTTTATAATGTGAGACAAACTTTCGAAATAGCAAGACTCACACATCATATTTATTCACTTCTCAAGAATTCCTGTTGCTGTGTTGCTATGGAATGACTAAATGTTGCACAGACTACCAGCAGCTCCAAGTCCGTTGTTAATGGTAAAATGACAAACGCGTTTCTTTACCGAAAGGTAAGTGGTTAAAAGGCTCCAGGTTCGACTGGTGAAGTTCAGGGCTTATTTGTAGTACGTCCTCATGGAGGGACTTAACGTATTGGAGTAGAAGATAATGGAAGAAAGGTTATCTAAAAGAACTGCAATTCGACCTAAATCTAGTGTATCCAATCAAAAAAGGCTCTGAACGCTCAAAAAAACGTGAATGGCAATGAACTGTTCACATGTCGTTGTTTCATAACGACGAATTCACTTTTTTCTCATTCAGATGGTTCACCAGCTCTACAGCCGTGTTCTCGTGGATGCCCTGCTGACCATGGCTGCTACCAAGGTTCATGCTGCCCCATGAGCTGTCCAGTTGGTCAGGTGAGCATCGCTGCGAGCACATGCAGTTTCACAGACTTCGCTGAATTCGTGGAACTAAGCAGTTAGTATGGGAACAAACGAAAATTGCAGACAGCACTTGGTTTTTGTGCTGCCGGAAATTGCGTTGGTGGAGGATCGTGTTACCAACCAGGCATGTGCTGCTGCCAAGAAGTGGTGAAGCTTCCGGTGTGTGCAAACGGTCAGCAGTCCCAGCGAAGATGCGTCATCGATGCGGTGAGAGCTTGGCTCCTATATCTATCTGTATCTAAAAGCCATTTATCACAAGAATTGAAACTGTTAAGTGCTTTTCTTGTCCCACACCTTCATATCCCATGATAAGAGGGAGCGTAGCACGAAACTGTAGCCCACAATAAAGCTGGACTCGAGGAAGAGTGATCGGCCGAACTTTTGCAAGACTAACCAAATTCCGATGACAATCAGCTGACTTCAGTGTAGCAGCTACTTAGGCAGTTTCCGAAGTTATTTAAGCATGTCCGTACTTATATGGCCCACAAGCACAAAAACCTTCTGTAAATTCAGTGGCTATTTTCTTTAGAAAAACTTACAAAACAGTTAAGACATATTTTTCTTTGTAAGTCAAAGTATTGGCTGACGATTAAGAAAAACTAAGCTTTCTGCATAATCACTAAATAGAGGGTACGAAGATAGTGGTGACAAGATTTTCGACTCAACCTATACCTGCAAAATTATACGACTTACTTAGACATCTCCGAATACACAAAAAATTCAAATGAAATCAAACTCTATACTGACGTCCTAAAGTGAGAAAAAACATCGATGAATTAATTTTCTTTTGTTTTTCTTCACTGTCTCCGGCAAAACTCTCGCGACATTTCTTAACGCTGATCAGCCTCCTCCATTCGTCCAAATCTTTTTTTTAAATCTTCCCTCACGCGATCTCGTAGTGCCAGCTGACTATGGTAGGAGCATAAACTATTCTCTGTTTTTTAAGGAGTGCGGCCCACGCATGGAGTGCTCCAATGGAGGATGTTGTCCGATGCCATTCTGTCCCACTGGACTACAGGTGAAGAAGACTATTTTGCATACTAGTAGACAAACGATCCCTGCATCTGTTAGAGCGATCAAGATTAAAGTTATGATAAGCGGTAATGCTCACTGCTCACCACCAGGAGCATAGCATTTTTTCACCGGTTGTTCTTCTCTTCTTCCTTTTTTTTCTCAAATCAGCGAAATGGTTAGCTGCTAGGTGACATAGATTCATCTATCTTAGCCTCAAAAAACTCACGAGTGAAGTAAGAACCTAATATTGAAAAGATTTTAGACTGAAAAAATGGCGTTAGCGACAAGCGCTTCCAGGGTTTCGAACAATGTCTTCAGTGTTGCTGTGCTTAGGTTTCTCTACTCATCCGCGTATCTCCCTCCACCCCCTTACGTTTTTGTAAATATGATTATACTTTTGCTTACTGCCTCTGCGACAGTTACGAGTCCAGCAACAGTATCCCACCTGATAACCAACCCCCACTCGCTCCCCCCCCCCTCCACCCAAAAAAATCGAAAACTTCATACTTTAGAGTAGAGAAGCTTCCTCTGCACTGGTAACTGCGGTGGTGAACTTCAAGAAAAACCCTTTGCATTCTAACCACCCGCACTACCCTGGGGTTAGGGTAAGGATGACTTAAGGGCTCAAACTTCAGACCTTAAAAATTAAAGTTATTCGACTGCTGATTACGAAAATCATATTGATTTCGCATGACTGGACTTTATATAAGCTTTCTATAATGCATGGTCACTACCATAACTGTAAAGTAGGGAAATCAAAAAAGCAAAACTTTTCATAACGCTAGGGTAAAGTAATAACATGCGAAATAGTACCACTTTTAGACCCAGCACCTCATATAACTCGTATAAGCGAATTCGCGGTTTAAAAAAAAGACGTTGGGTTCTTGGTGAATAAATGGAACAGTGACTGGGCTCCTGAATGGAGAATCAACGTTGTAGATTATAGATTACAAGTCGACCCGTAAGCCGCTTCGCGGCTCCTAATCCAGTGCGCAATTAGCTTTCGGCGATCGGTTCTCTGAATCAGCTTTTGACTATTTGCCAGTCTATATACATATCACCCACCTCTGTGCATTTGGACTTCAGCGATTTTTTTATCGATTATCGATCGATGGGCTGATAGCCGTCCGATTTTCTGGATCGACTTTCGATTATCTACCATCCCCTGTGCATATTGTTGCAGCGCCATGAGATGGGTAAATTACCGATTTATCGACAGGTTATGGATCGGTGGATCAACAGACCAGTGACGTTGAATCGGCTTTCGATTGTGTACCGATCCATGCACATATTGCCTCATCACTGCGAAGTTGGCACATTATCGATTTGTTGATAGACCGTTGGTCGATGGACCAACGCCGGATGACGATTCTGAATCGGCTTTCTATTATATATCGATCCGTGCACATATTGCTTCACCACTGTGAAATCATCATATCATCAATTTATTGATCGATTATCGATCGATGGACCAACATTGAGTGGTCTTTCTGAATCAGCTGTGAGCTGTTGATCGATGTACACATTGTCTATGCTTACTCGGTCCGTTATCGACTACTGGGAGCATTAACCAATCGATCAATACCTATCTTCAATATGGACATACGGACACACACAAACACACGCATACACGGATGCATAAGCCTTTTATTATATAGGATAGGATAGATCATTGGTTATAGATTATATATAGAACAAAACAAACAAAAAGCTAATGGCAGCAATGAGCCAATGTTTTCCAGAGCACTAGACCACCTCACGGATTTTCATACTGCAAGAGCATATCATTCTATGGTACTTTCTTTTTCACCAACCAAGACCAGCGAGATGGGCGAGGCCAGGACCAGTTGTCCAAAACGATGAAAATTAAGCTATCTTTCGCTGCTTTAATTAGTTTCTACATGTGTGGGTGCTGGCCCTGCCACCTCGCTTATCTCAGTCAGCGAAAAAGAGCGTACATAAGAATTTCTAAACCAAGCGTCTAGCGAATGGCTGGCCAGATGCATGCCCAACACAGACGGCCGTGTTCACTGTTGTATGTTGCCGAACAATAGATAAATGCGCATCTATCACCAGCCTCGAACTCGTATTCCGGGAGCGTAAAGAGGCAAAGTGAAGCAGCTCCCACAATAATGCAAGTTCTTGCTCTGACTCCCCCCCCCCCTTAACCTCCAGCATTTGCTGCGGATGCTACAAAGATAGCTTCTAGTGGTGCCGCTGAACTTTTTATTCATTAAAAATCCTCATTGTTTTTCCTCAAAAATAGTGTTTAGGCCCAACTGCGTTGCAACAACAACAATATGATGTGTGCTGTGGGACACGTCTGCTTGGAAGGGTTATGCTGTGCCTTGCCTCGCTGTCCAAATGGGATAATCTCACTCGGTAAGTTACAGTCTTTTTCGCGGACTAGGAGCTGCCGGGTGGGTAGGGCGAGGCATCAGCACATGTCCAGACTGATCAAAACCGTAAGAATCAGCTTGATTTTCGTCACTTTATACACGTACGGCGCCCTGGCCCCGCCCACCTCACTAGTCTTAGTCTGCGGAAAAGAATGTACTGCTCTGTATTCGCAAGCACAA
>KN549201.1:500997-513960 GCA_000797555.1 Oesophagostomum dentatum | reverse complement strand
CAACAATGAAACAGAAAAAAATAGAAACAAAAGTACTAGCACTACTACATAATCTTTTCTAAAGAGATTTGACAACGTGAAACATTACGGACCTCGAATTTTCCACCCTTCGTCGCCCAAACGCAAAGGTGCAACGATTACAAGCTGGAGTCAACCTCAAATGTTTCACCGTATCAGGCTTCGCTAATGCAACATGCTAACATTTCAGAAAGAGAGTATATGAGCATTATTAAAGGAACTATCGCATAACTTCCTTGTTTTTCAAAATATAAGGGAAACTTTCAAATTTGTATATAATGTATTAAAGCTGGAAGAAAGATGTACGCAGGAAGTACATGTTCTATCCAGAGTTAAGGATCTGGATCTGTCTTCTAATCTTTAATTCTACAAATTTCTTTGAGTCATTGGCTTAAAGGCAGCCGTACGAAAATAATTAATTTTGAGAATTTTAATTTTTAGAGTACCCTCCGCGAGGTTTGTCTGAACCCAAAGTAGGAGAGCAAAAAAAATGCAATTCACCGAGAAAATGCTTTGTCGAAGTTAATAAATTTGAGGGAAGTGGACGAGCTGTCCCGTCAACAGGAAGAGCACCATAAAGCAGACATGTCACAGAACAAATTAACTTCGAGAAGAAGACACTTGTAACATAACGGAAATCTCCAATGGAAATTTTAATGCGAGGGATCCCAACAATCGTAAACGTCCCAAGGCAAATTCAGATAAATAACAGAAGCTCGCAACTTTTTTACAATGACCGTGTGCGTAGGGATGCAACAAATATAAGCTGCTGTGGTCCCTCTCTATACAACACAAACAACAACCCTCATTGCACTCGTTCGAGTTTCTCAAGATCTACGAAGTGCACGAGGAACGGACAACTCTCCTAATGGGGTATCAGACGAATATAAAAGAGGGAGTATCACAGTTTGCATTACCTCTAAAGTATTGTCTCGCGTTCACTGGGTCCGAATGCCCCTTTCAACAATGAAAACAGGGTTGCCGTTTTTAGCGTGGGTGCTGCCTTTGAACTGAATATTCCAGCCGGACTGTAAGAAAAAGCATCTCCAGCCTGGTTTCATTTTTACATCTAAACAGAACATGCTGATGTAATAAAGATAAAGGTAAAGAAAAAAGCAGATTCTATTCATATTTGTACATTTATTGAAGTACATGAAGGCTACATCGGCACTGCAAGTTGTGTACAGGTCGAGCCGCTAGCATGATCCATTCCAAGAAGTGACGAAGCGTCCCCCCCCCCTTCCCCGCCTTCAAAAACGTTCAGTTTTCGCTATGTCAGTTAGCCATAAGGCTTACGTCACACTTCCCTCAGAGTGTAGCATCGCCATACTATAGATGAGAGCCACTGAATTTATCAGGCGCAACATCCATTTTTCTAGGAAGAGGTTGTTGCCAGGAACCGCCACCTCTCTGCCCTAATGGTGGGCGAGCTCTGCAAAGATGCAACAGAGGTGCAGATTGCCCTCCTGGATTTGGATGCACACCGTTAGGTAAGTCGCTTTTTGCACTTTCCCACGTCCAACCTTATGTTTAGTTTTCTAGGAGGATGCTGCCTGTTATCGATGGAGCCGGTATGTCCAGCGCAATCCAACGCGATCTGCCAATGTTCCCCGAACAGTGCATGTCCATCTGGTGCTACTTGCACAATGGGAACCTGTTGCGCTAAAGGTGAGCTGCACTGGCCCATACGGGTTTCGACTCTGCTTCCGCAAAGATGACTTTTTAGCTGTTTCCCTGTTCAATCAGATCCCGGGGTCTCGATGCCAGGCCTCGACACAATGCAACGGGTACTCCACATCATGCTCCCAGTGTGCCCAAGGAGTCTGTGCCTGTGTAAATGGTGCAGCTTCGAATGGAGCCAGCTGTGTCCAGATTCCACTGGCGACGCTTACACTAGCCAGAAACGGTTGTGATCAGTACGGCTCTCCCTGTACAGTACTTTTGTCGACAGCTCGCCGAAAGCCGATTATTGCGCCTGTTGGAAATATCACTGAGACGCCATGTGAGTTTTTAAATGCTTCCTCATAGTAGTTCAGCAAGCTGATGACAACGACCTAGCTTCTCCTTTTCACTTATAAAAAAGTAATATTGAACTAAAGTTTCGTACGATCTGCCAGTTTTCACTGTCGTCGCGAACTGGCCGATTCGACATTCCGAGCACTCCTAACACATTCGCTTCCACGACGTCAATCTTTGTAAAATGTCAGCTTGCGTGCAGCGGATAAGCCATATTTTGCGAATTCTATGGGTACTTTTAAGAACCCTAATGTGAGCGATGATATGTTCGCGCAGTACGATAACCTTCATCCTGTTCAATGTGAAAGTAAACTAGCAACAGCCCCATATCTTGCGCTCATTCAGTAGACTAGGTAGATTCAAACGTCCGCATCTTCTCAATATGGAATTGTTCCTTCCCACAACACAAAAGGGAGTTTTTTGTCCTTCCGACCTGGACCATTTGCCTGCAGTCGAACAACAAAAGCATGCTGTATGAAATAGATGGCACGTTTTTACTCAGCGCATCCAATTCGTCACGCAGATGAAGTGCTTTGGAAGCTACCTAAGACGGTCCTTCACACTAGTGTTACAGCGAAAATCGCAATGCGTGAGCATAGACAGTGACGTCGCGGCGATCCTGATCCTGTTTGCCCCGTTTTGTCGCGCATTCATACTTTTCTTTCGCGGTGGCAGCGCATTTTCCCGCACACTGAGCTCTGCGTGCCTGCGACGCGAATGATTAAGGTAAAAAGCCTTCAGACTATTGCAAGCACGGCAGGAGAAGTCGGCGGCAACCGAAAGCGTGACCGAAAGTTGCCGCCTGACGGTACCTCGCGCTTTCAGAGTTCATAATTACGTCACTGGGCGGCAAACCGACACCATTCCCACCACTTGCCGTCACGGGCGAGCTCGCCGAGCCTGCTAACTCTGATCGGGGCTTAACACTGCGTGCGACAGTACGTGAGGTAGAGACACGGAGATTAACCAGTAGCCGGCCGGTTGGGGTCGCTGTTGAAATAGGTAGTTATTTTGCAATTCCAGCCAACACGCATTTGAATGTCGTGTTAGAACAGAAAAATAAATTCGCCTCCAAATTCAAGCCAAGCTACGTTGACGTAATCCTGACTCGCCTCTGCGTCTTTGCCGTAGGCTTATACTCGGTGGCAGTGAAGAAATATTGTGAAGGTACGCCCTTCTACTGAGAACCACGACTAATAAGAACTAGTTCCTAGCACGGAAAATCAAGATATTCCCGTCAGCAGGTAACATGGTAGCCATCTAGCACAGGACCTACCGATACGCCATATTTCCATCGACGTGCTAAATAAATAAATGTATCATGTGATCCGTATCATTTTTTTCAGTATTCTTCAATGTTGCCAGCGAACGACGGTGCGTGACGAATACCACAGATGTAGACTTTGACCCGGATAGTACTTGTCTTCCCAACGAGAAATGCATCAATGGAGAATGCAGAATGTCGGTAAAAAAGAGTTTGGATTTGGTTCGAGGCTCACTCACTGTAACTCCAGGAAGCTGTGGCCCGGTGAGTACGGATGCACAACCGATGAAGAGTGCACTTCAAGATGCCCGAACACATACTGTGAGAAGAAGAAGAGTGACAAGAATGTAGCCCAGTGCCAGTGTCGTGATGGACAGCTTCTGTTTGGGCGATGCTGTAAGTCACACACCTATAATAAGGAATAAAATACTATAGTTCGAATGTTCGAAGATTTTCATCGAATGATTAGGTATCGAATAATTCATTCGAGAAATTCCTCGATTAAATGAATGTCGAATACATAAGTTCGCAAAATTTCTTGAGTAAGTAAATGTCGAAAATATTCATTCGAAAAGTTCTTCGAATAAGCAAGGTTCGAATAAATCCGAAATGTTGTTTTTTTTCAGTAAGCGAATATTTGAATCAAAAATTGTTCAAATATTTATTTCATTTTGAGTAAAAGCTTCATTTCCCGAATGAAAAACATCCAGATATTCTAACAATCTGCTATCCGAATAGAACTTTTTTAGATAGTCAAGTTTCGAATATATTCGAATATGAGCTTTCTCGGAATTTCAAAGATGAAAAGAACCGAACATGAGGTTTGTACAATATTCTGAATTCGAATAAATTCGGAAATTTGGTTTTAAAATATTCGAATCTGAGTAACTTTGAGAAATTGTTCTTTACATATTTGACATTGAATAAATTTGAAAATGGCCTTTCCCATCTATTCGAATTTCTGAATACGTTCAAGTACCCTTCTTTTTCAAAATTCGAAAATCGAACATATTCGAAAACTGAATTGATTGGAAATTCGACCATCGAATTTCAGAAGCCGAGATCGTCCGGTATTCGAATTTTTGAATTATTCGAATTTGAATATTTATTCGAGTTTTCATTCGAAATTTACTTGATCCAAAATGTGCTGTATACCATAACTCTGTGCAAGGTCTTACTGTGCAAAATCCGTTCGACATTCGTTATTAGGGAATAGCTAACTCCATTGCACAAATTTTGGGACGATTTTGACTGCAAAATTTCGGCAGTCAACTTTCTTTTTAACATCTCAGCTCCTCCAGCCGAAGCTTCAGCTAAAAATAATGGCTTTAATGTTTTGGGATCTTGTTGCGAAATAATGCCTTTAGTGTTTTTGCAACGGTAAAACTGTAAAAGTTTTTGCAATTAATTTTGCATTTGTTTTCTTTACTATGTCCGAGCAAACTGAAACCTCTTCACGTGTGAAAACCAAAACCTTGCTAAGCGTTCTCTGCCTTAATATCGCACTAGTAATGTGATGCTGCTGAATCTTTGAAGAAGAAAAGCGTCTTCAGTTCCCCCCTACGCCTCTTACGCCATTGCGACTACACTTGTTAGAAAGAGAACAAATTAGCCATTTCCGTGCACAGTCTGGAAGATCAAATTGTCTATTTACTAAGTTTTGGTTTAGATAGAAAAAACTACAGCTTTTGAACAAGTAGAACATAGTAGATTACATACCTTTATTATTTTCATGCGAAGAGGGTGCACCTGTATACTTTCTTCCCATTGCCATGATGTAGGCTATGCATACAGTGACGATGTCAATCCTTAGCCGATTTTGTATTGGCTTGCAATCTACGTCGACCGAAAGCGTATTGGACCAAGTAGTCGGATAGAGTGAGGTTGAATTAGAGCGAAAAGGACTTGAGTATCGAGCATTCACGAGGAACCGAAGTGGAAGACTCCTAGAAAGCGGTCCTCTCGAAATTTAGCGGAAGTGACAAAACTTCCTGCAAACTTACTAACTAAAGCTTTCGTATTCCTTTCATAAAAATCTAAAATAGCGTACAAAATAAATCAAAGTCGAGAAAAATCGTTTTAGCAAATCATCCTGGAATATAGAAGTAGATGTGCAACAATAAGTTTTCGACTACGGTAGCTGTAGCTTAGTGTGAAACTGTTGCCAAAGTCGAAATAATAATTATCTTCTTTGCAGCGGTGCTGCTTGAGTGACACAGGAAGAGCTTTTCTGATTTAAGTAGCCATCACAGAAATTCATCCGTAATACACGTATTCAAATACAGTATTAAAAGTCAGAACGAACAAGTTCTGGTGCGATTTTGATTGAAGGAGGATCATTTTACTCTTAGGAGTCACTTTATTATTAGGAGGAAACTACGTCTAAGCGCAAAAGTCTACTGAGAGGGTTTGTGGAGCACTAGTTCCATGCTACATACATAAGCAGTGTTTCAGTCTCTCAATGCCCTCAAGGATTTCATGAATCTGGAGCCTACTGCATGCAGGATGACGAAGATGCCTTCTGGGCGGACGGTGATGCTCAAGATCGAATCAAGGCCCTGCTGAATGCATCGCAGTGTTGAGCCGCTATCATAAGGGAGAAGAATATTTATGGTGCTGTTAATAATAATGTCTATTTGTAAGTACCTGAACGATGAATGCTCTGATGCATTGCCATGTTGCTGTGTTATTTCACGGTGTTTTCGTATGGATTTAATAATATGCATGTGCCTTTGCCTAAGGTTACTTTGTCATAACCGAATATTGCTCTGATGAAGTTGTTCTGATGAAGAGTATGCATATATGAAGAGTATGATCACTCAATCATTAACCCTTTGAGTCCCGCTGGTACATATTCTCTTTATCGCAGACCAAGACAAGTGGAGGTGGGCGGGGTCAGGCTCCCGACTGGAACAGTATCGATTAAAATTTAGCTGATTCTCGATGTTTTAACCATTTTGTACACGTACGGCGTCCAGCTGGGTGCCCTGGCCCCACCAACCACTCCTCATAGTCCGCGATAAAGAGAGTGTATGTACCAGTACTTTTTTCTTTCTTGTGGTAAATGATCCACTGAACCTTTTGTGCAATATCGATAGCTCTCCAAGAGTTCTATGCGAAATGAATTTAAATAGTTCAAAACCTTGCAAAACGGGGTAAATATAAGCTGCTAAAGTCTCGATTTCTTGACTTTTTGTCGTTTTTTAAAATATATCATGGTACCGACGCCTATAGCTGTCGGGTGTGCAGTAACTACATTCTAAGCACTATTTTAATGATATGATAGACTATGTTGAATTTGGTGGATTTTAGAGTAACAGCCTTGCGAAATCATGGTTGACAGCAATGCATATGTCGAAACTTTCGAGGGTGAAAAGTCGTGATCACAGCCAAAATACGGGTATTTATATTCTAGCGGCAATGACGAGGAAGATGTAGCCAGATTGAACCGGAGGCATATCCCAGACATTTCAAAACATCTCGTCGAAGTTTCAGCTGGTACTCACATCATTTCAATAATATATGGTATTTTACGAGTTTTTTCTATATGGCCCTGCAATTCAAATCTCATGTAAAAAGTTTAGCATAACATTGAGTTAAACATTATACAGCTTCAACTTTAGATATTCCTTCACTTTACAGAGTTTACACCTAGTTTTTTGCCTTCCTCCTGTTTTCAAAACTGCACTATGTACTAAACTACAAATGTTTTCAAAAAATAAAGAAAACAATAACTGAGCAATCGGCCACGACAGGTATGATCGCTGTGGCCTAGACTATTAATCTGAACCGTAAACTGCCCCTTCGGGCTTTCGCACGGCTCGAGACTCAAAGGATTAAAGCACGGTCCCAACTCATTTTGGTATTTGGGATAGTGGCATATCCTAAAAGATCTCGACAAGCTGAGTCGAGTGATCTAGGTGAAACCGATAAAACCTTTAAAAACTCTTGTTTTGGTGCAAAAACCGAGTCCTGCTACGCACGAGTTGCCGCACCAGGAAATGTGCGCATTCTCTGCTCGATGACGTAACTATCGACTCGGCGTATCGGGGTCACAAATATCAAAACAAGGAGTCGCGGATGCATGTGCATGATTGATTCCGGGTGCCAGAACAGTGCCTCGCACATGGTCACGAACCTCGTTCAACAATGGAAAACAGTGGAAAGTCTCCGCCTATTTTGGCCCCTTCAGCTCTTAAAGAGATGGATTTTTTAAGCGTTTTTATGCAATTTTACGCATATCGCTGTAATCAGCGTCGCCATACGATTCAGCCCATGGCACAATCTCAAAAGCGGTTTCCAGCTGAGATTGTGCCCTTAAATAGCATTCCGCTGGCCGCCTCAAAATCGCTCCGCGTTGAATTTTAGCGTACTTTGTTTATCTTATCTATAGAACATTCCAAAGTTCAGAAGTGCTGATCTTTCACAGTAAACGCTTGGCAACAACCTGTTCTCATAAATAGTTATATGCATTTCTGAATATCCTCTTCTCTTTTAGTGCCCACTTCACCCTTTTTTATGTCGATGAATCCACTTGTGCCTCTTTTCAGCGGCTGCCATTTTAAGCAGTATGTAGGAAGAATAAAGAAGGTAGCGGTACCTTAAGGCAGCACCCATGCTCAAAATGCTTCCTGAATTCTCATTGGAGAAGCTCAAAACATGGGTAGATGTTCAAATTTGTCGGCTCAAAAGTCATTCCTGGGTGAGAAATTAGCTCCAGACGACTCGTCCGCGTGCTCGTGGACGACTGACCGATTTGCAGACCAGTTAAAGCACTAAAACAATGCATGGATTTGTAAGACTCCTCCATGCTTGCGCATTTAAAGCGGTACATGAGTCCAACACAAAGCAGGCGATGAAATCGAAAACTCCGCGGAATAGTGGGCGAGTCTTCTGAGGCGATTTCTCGGCCAGAAAAGACTTTTCTCCCAGTTATAGAATGTGCAGATGAATTTTCTTATCGCATGCACTGATATTGTTGAATCTTTCCTGAAATTTGTGGCAGAAACATAGGCAGACAGCGGCAGTTATCGAGTAATACCTCTTTGATTTTCTTGCAGATTGGGCGATAGACTTACCTTCCCTGTGATGGGTAAGAATCATGAAGGTGTAGTCGACAGCAGGAATAATTTGCAGTGAGAAATATCCGAGAAGGAATATGACAGTGTAGATAGACACGATGTCAAGGTACAAGCCTACTGGAATGTCCTGGAGGGCAGTTACCACCGTAAGCCGCGCCGACACCCAAGGATATGGTAGGCGTAGCCTGCACGGATAGCATTCAGAAGTAATTACTGCTCTGTATACAGGAAGGAAAGGTCATTGATTAGTATCGATAGAACTATGGCAACCCTTTTTGAGGGTGTATTTCTTTCTAAAAGTAAAAATCCCGACGTAGTCTCCACCTAAGACATCTTAGGAGAAGCAGTAGTCGGTCGGCACGTCAAAATCCGTTGGCATGGGAGGACTTACGTGGCAAAGGTATAATATTACACTGCTCATATGCACTTAAATGCAAAAAAAAAATTTAAAAATGTGATTTTCGTTGCACTGAGAGCGATCATCCTGCTCACTTCGGCCATATTGTGAAAATTCTGCCATATCGAAATTTTTGAGTTATTCTGAAGTTTCTAATGAGTTCTTGCGAAAAAAAAAATGTTGTGTATAAATGAGAAGTTCTGATTTTTTATGGCCGGGAGCGATTTTCCCGCTCATTTTGGGATAAATCCTAAAGTATGGTTGTATAGCGATGAATTTTATCATCCGTCCTCTCGTCCGGAAACTCAGAAAGGAATATTCCTAACCAAAAAATGAAACAAATTTTGAAGAATGTGGAATTCTGCGAATATAAAAAAGTACTTTATTCGATATTTAAGGTTGTCTGCATAGGAGATCGCGATCACTGTGAAACGAAAATTGAGTTGGTCGCCAGAGATGGAGAAATCCAAAACCCAGTTTTTAGCCGATGTCACGGCTCCAGGTAGTAATCCGCCCGAAATTGTCACAACATGTACGAGCCAAGCTCATGACAACTCGAGACATGGCGGGAGGTTGTCACGAATTTGGCATGAGTTTCGGCCCAGTATGCATCTCGACGCAAACCCTAGGCACCAGAGGTGCGCCGATCCCTGGTCGACAGCGCCCGTACTCGCTGCGCCATGCATCATCTTGCGATTGCATGGAAAGAGAAACAATACATATGCAAATGATGAACCCCTTACTAAAGAGGAAAGGTGGATATCGATAATCCATAAATGAATTACGGTCCGCGTCGCATGCGCCACTTTTTTCAGCTCATTTCTTTTTGTTTTCTCTTTCCTCTGTAGAGTAAGACCGTGAAGTGTTTTCTTGCGCTGTTTTGTCTTGTGATCAGACTTGACTGTGTTATAAGATGCTGGTTCGTGTCAGAAATGCTGGTGCTACTGCGCAACTCTCAGCGCCGTGCCCGGAATATTCAGTACCATCGCCAGCACCCCCTTCGGTTTTTTAAGCAGAATCAACGTCTTCTAGCTCGGAAGTTCAGAATGGGGGAAGCGCATCTCCGTCGATTATACCATTTGGTGGCTCCGATCATGGATGAACATTTCACAAGAAACTGGAGCGTTGAACTGGAGAACAAAGTGAGTTATGTTTGCTTCATTTCGTTTTTTTTCGTATGTGAAAATGATGGTATACATATGTTGTAGCAGGTAAGCATCGCATTCTAGAACAGCTATAATCTAGAGAACGGCAGCAAAGAATTCTGTAAATCAGTCTACGAGATACCGATGCGATATCATGGAGCATTGGTAGGGGGCGCGTTCTCTAGGCGGAAGGTAGAGGGTTCAATCTCGCATGATATTGTCTTTTGTAGTAAGGGAAGACTTGCGATTCCTAACTCATTATGCAAATCACATGCAAACAGGTGCAATGTAAGGCAGCGTGAGAAAGTAGATATGCGGTATCAGTAAATAATACGTGGTTAGTTGAGTGCGTGAGTTGAAAGCGAGCGATTGTAAGCTTGGTGACCGTGAAAGAATGGTTCAGTGACTGTGCGGGCTGCTACCATGAAATGGTCGGCGGTTCGGATCCGGTACTGGGCAACGTTGGTTGCATACTACAGAGCAGGGCTGTGCGTTAGAGAAATTTGCGACTTCGTTAACTCGTTAGTTCGTTAATTTGAGCAAAAAAATCGCCGTTACGTTAAAATGCGTTAATTCATTGATTCGTTACTGAGTGCCACTTTAACTTAGGCATAGCATGAGGCTTATTCGTAGCGGAACTCAAGCAAGTTAGAGACAAAAAGAGATTTTCGAAGCAAAACACAAGATCAAAAGTAGTACCAGAAATCAAAAGTAGCAATCCACTTAACCAAGAGGAAGAAGGTCAGAAGATGTTGAGAATTTTGGCTATTTTCGGAAGTATTAGTCGCTTGAGGTGCACTCATACTTAAACGCGGACGCGTTTGATAGACGCGTTGTACTAACCTGCAAAAGACTTCAAGCGAACTTAAACCTAGAAATGATTCAGAGTTCTACAGCCCTATCACAGGCCGCCACCTTTTCTCAGATTGAAAGCTCATTGAGACTTCGTGCGAACATGAGAAGCTTATCGTGAAGCGGAGACGCATCCGCGTCTCGATTTATTGGTCACTCCTATCCTTAACCATATAGACGCGCCTGCGTCGACGCGAGCGCGTGTGGATGATATGAATGCATCCTTAGTACCTAGATGCTCATGACACTACCGTAGCCTACGTGACCACGAAAGAAATTAGCCTTGGGACGCGTTTTTGCAAAATCAACGAGACTGAAATTAACGGATTTCTGGCTCTTTTCCTTAATCCGTTCGTTTGTAACGAATGACCAAAAATGGCCGTTAATCGTTTATGCGTTAATTCGTTACCGTTATAACGCACAGCCCTGCTGCAGAGCATAGACGCGATGTGTGCTTACAAGCTGATATCCATAATTTGCATAAAGTGGAAGAAAGAAGAGAGAAAAATTGAAGTGCATAACATTTTTCCTTTATTTCAGCTGGTCCTCGCCCTAAGATATCTTGCCACGAGTGCGCACCAAGAAGTCATCGCAGATACGCTTGGAGTGTGTTAGAAGACGGTGTCGACCTCTATATGAAAAGTGAAGGCGTTGAATCACCCAATGATCGTGAGGAAGTTCATCCGATGCCGGCCCAGTAGTAGCGACTTCTGTCGCCGTAACGCGAGGGACTTCGCTCGCACCGGCCGGTTCCCAAACATCATCGGAGCCATAGATGGAAGCTGCGTAAAGATAGACAAGCCAGGACATTCCGGTTGGCAGTATTACTGTCGCAAAGGATACACAGCCATAAATGTTCTGGCGGCTGTCAACGCTAGCGAGAAATTCACCTATATCAACGCCAACTTCCCCGGATCGGTTCACGATGCAAGTATGTACGCGTACTCCAGTTTGAAGGACGCATTCGCGAACGGACAAGTATTGCCTGGGTACTGTTTTGTGGGTGACTCCGGGTTCCCTAACGGCAACGATATCATCACCCCAATCAGGAATCCCTCCAGACGGCAGGAAGTGTCTTACAATAAGTGGCACAGAAAGATGCATGTGGTCGTGGAGTGCGCGTTAGGAAAGTGGAAGAGGAAGTTCGCCATACTAAGGGACGGAATCCGGGTGACACCGCGAAAAGCAGCTAAAATTATAATAGCATGCGCAGTTCTCCACAATATGATGGTGGATATGGGCTGCCTACGTCTAAGGGAACTTGGACAAAGGGTAGCTGTTTGCCCTCATTTGCCTAGAGGCTGCGCTGATATTCGGTCTTACTTAGTTGGAATGATGTAACGTTCGTAGCAGTGATATAATAGGTATACCAATATAAAATGTAGTTGTAACCGTTTTGTTGCATTATTTGATACCAATACTAGTTGTATTTGTAACTGTTTTGTTGTATTATATGTTCCTCTAACCCTTGAGTTACTAACAAGTTTTGCTGGATAATGTTCATTACATTAATTTTTCTCTAACAAGGAACAAACTAGACCAGCAAAAAAGAGCAACATACAAGATTATAAGCAACAACAATATAACAATAACAACGTCGCAACAACACAGAAAAGTCCGAAAAATTATGGATTCGTGCGACTAGCACTGACGATTATCGAAGCGAAAAACTCAAAATTACTTTCCAAAACACTCTAGGGAGTACTACGGTGTAGTAATAAATAAGTAGGCGCGAAAGTCTTGGAGGATTCTTCTTGCAAACCCCTTATACCTTGCGAACACTTAGTGAGAGCCAGCAACTGAGAGGAAGGTGCCTTGTGTTCACATTGTATGGTTTACAACTAATCTCGCGCATTTAAAGGTAGCACCCACTCTAAAAACGGATTTCGAGATTCAGGTAGTTTATGAACCCTCGGTGGCTGAACAGCCAAAAGCCAAAGTGAGAGCGCCAGTAGGCTGCTCGTTTCGAAGAAAACAAGCAGCCTACTGGCCGAAACGTCGGGTACTTGGTGGATCAGTTACGAAGGATGTGGGAACGAGTTGTCTTGTCACTTTGTTTTCCATACTACTTAAAGCGCTACCACCATTCGATATGAGTAGAGTTACACAAGCCTTCCATGTCCACGCACGTGAGGCGGTAGGCGGCTCCAATAGAAAGAGTACGATGAGGTGGAAAACTCGTTCGCGAAA
>KN549201.1:471330-492319 GCA_000797555.1 Oesophagostomum dentatum | reverse complement strand
GTTTTGACAGAATTTTCGGTGTATGCACTCGTATATTAGCCAAAAAAAGACCGCCTTCTTTGGAAGTTAAAGCTAATTATGGCGATTCAAATTATGGTAGGGATGTAGAGAAGCCCACTCCCGACATCCCTACCATAACAGCTCGATAACTTTTTTGGGGCCGAATGCTGCCTTTAATAAGGTGGGCGGGCTTACAAGGGTAAGCGCTGGGGCAGACGGGGGGGTACGTATTTGGGAGGCCACTGTCGCAACTCGTGGTAAACCCTGCTTCCCGATGGAAATACCAATCAATTTGCCTAGATCTGGAGAAGGAAGTTTACAAGGACGACCCGTCCGACCTTTCGCTACAGGTGGAGAAACGCCTAAGTACCGCGATAAAAGTGGAATTCATAAAGGAGGTGTAAATGTTCTTAAATTTTGTATGGTTTTTGTAATTCTATTCAGTTTTTTAGAGCATTTGTAAATACTATCTGGTCCCGGTGTAGGCGAGGCAGAATGTTTGGCGGGCCACAAGAGGTGCGCTGAATTCTAGAGTCCGTCGCCTCCGCTGCTGTGCAGAAGGAAATGCACCTACCCCTTCTAGGGCACGGGCTCAGCTGGAAAACCAAGGGCTCGATATCTACGACTTCGATTACGGGTACTATTAGAACTGTATTCTATATAAGCTTATGTAGATTTCTATTTAATGGCCAGCACGATTGTTTGCTCAAATCATTTCCTGGAGACCAATATTTAATAAAAATGTTTGGTTTCAGAACTTCTTAGGTTCACTTCACCATGGAATACTGTAAATATAGTGTAATATATTGGTAAATACTTCATTTGCAAGCACCATTTGTTCCAGCGGATATTTAAATCCTCACTAGAAAAATCGATAGCGCGCTGAGTATCAAGTAGATGTGCCGTGCAGGCCAGGTCCCCTGGACTGGGTCCAGGTCGGCCCCCGCAATTCAAATGTCTTATGGATCCGACATAGAAACGAGCTTTTAAAAAAAACAGAATGGGAAAAAGAATGAGAATAGGATAAGACAGAAGGAAGGAAGTAGTTTCGACGCAAACGCGAGTGCCTATTTCTGGTTTTTTTTTCAGAAGCATTCACTTTTCGCACTTCTGAAAACAGATGCAGCGGCAATCACTACCACCACCTTTCCATTCTCGAACACAGCGATTATAAATCGCAAACGACAACAACTTCTCGCTCAGACTTACTCTACCGCCGAAACGAACTTCCTGAAAAATCCACGCAAGCATTCTACTACAACTGGCGGGTCTATTTAGGTGGCTACCGAAACGGGAATTTTTTCGAGTCTCATGAAAAAACCGAAAAATTTCAAAACAGCCGGAAATGCGCTGATTTTCACGGAGAGACTTACGCTGCTCTTGAAATGGCTTTTTTAACTGACTCATGAGTACTTTGCCGTCAACAGTTTGCATGAATCTGAAATGGATTTTTTCTAAAAAAGTAATTCCATGTCACCAGTTTTAGATGGAAACACCAAAATAGGTTATTTGTTGCATGTGCCACTGAGTACGCGTGATTGTGCAGATCTTGCCAGAAATATAGAGATTTGAGCTTTTGCGAGAAAGAAAACGACAAAAAAATAAAATTGAAATTTCTTCTAGGATGCGCACTTGCGGTATTGGTCACTCTTACAATAGGTTTCTCCATATAATGCAGACTACGATTACATGCAATCGCGAATCGACGACTTGCCGCCAGCATGTGAGAGCAATTAGCGCTGATAACGTCATCAAAATTTAAAATTTGAATTATTCTGCATATAAATATGCCTTCGAATAGAATAAGGGACGCTGATTTCAATGGTATGCCTGTTTTTTCCATACACTCAAAAATGAAGAAAGTTACGTCGATGCGGCGAATGCGATGCGACATCGCATTCATTTCGCAGATTTTAAAGTTGGCAAAGACGGTGCTGTAATAAGAAAGATTTTTGAACGAAATCTCAGATAATGAAACTGAAGCCAAAGAAGCAAAAAAAGAGATTCATAAAAGGACATAATTGTCTTAACCAAGGAAAGATCTCTCCCAATAAACGCGTATATACAAAACAAGCTTCGTTATACAAGAATCTAGCAAAAGGAACATTTTAGGAAACTCTGTACTAAATAACTGTTGAAAAGTGGCGTTTTTATGTTGATCTGTTTCCCTGTCGATTTATTTCGTCTGTACTTTACATGAGTAAATAGGTTATGGTTTGGCTTACTATATATAATATAGGTACTCTGATTCATTTTGATTTCTATTTGAAATTAATATGAGTCTCAAGATTTGGAGGTGAGGTGCGGCTCAACCTTGGGGCGCATTTTCACGAAACAAGCTACACCACCACTTTGGAAGGCAAAACATTTCTGCAGACATGGTACGGCGCTAATCTTCGAAATGTTCTTATTAAGTAGTTGGCCGTAGACCGAATTTATGGGCAGAGAAACCCACCTTAAACAAATCTAGGTATGCCCGTCGTAGGCTTCTTACCACCTGAAATACGAAGACAGAGCACTAACTTGCTTAAATTGCAGCCCTAATTTGTCGCCTTCAACAGAAAATTAGCCCAGATTTATCGTTCGGGAAATTTTTATTTTAATTATCCCTGCAGTAAGCTCGCGCTTTGTGACATGCTTCAGAAACAACCTTCACGTGAAGTTCGTCAACATTTTTATGAGTATGTAAAGCTGTAAAACTCCGCAACTGTTTCTCATCGCATTTGTGAACTCCGATGCTATCAGAATTACTCTTCCTCCCTGCAGTACTTTAAGAATACGACAGACGAACTTCCAAAACATTTACGGGCAGGACCCACGTTCAGAAGGCTTACCGAGCTCTCGAAAGATTCTGAAAGAGAAATTCGAAAGTAGGTTAGTATTCAAATGTGTTGGCTTAAAAGCCATTCCTTACCGAGAAAATCGCCCCAAATGCTCGTCTACGATTTCCTGGACGGTTTTTCCGTTTCGCTGCTTGCTTTCCGCTGGAGTCGCCTACGCTTTCACACGCGAGGAAATCGAAGAGTCTTACATAGCCCCTCATACCCAATGTTTACAGCGCTTTAGCTAGTGAGAAAATGCAGTGGAGAACTCGTCCGCGAAACTGCGTACGAGTCTTTTGCAGCCATTTTCTCGGTCAGGAATGACTTTTGAGCCGGAAAATTTCAACCAAAACCCATTTTTGGGTTCCTCTTTCAGAATGATCAAGAACTTAGGACGCTTCTAAGCGTGGGTGCTGCCTTTACGTACAAGGTGCGCACCTGCACAGATTTCACCGTACAAAATAAACAGTGAAACAGATTAGCAAACCAGTTCGTAAAACAGATAGTTCGCCATGGCCTTCCTAAAGAATATGCAGCTAATGATATTTGGATTAGTTGTCATATAAATCCACAAGGAACTTGAGGCGATCATGAACTCCGTTGTCATCGCCGTCGTGGTAACATACTTAGTGGCCACCCAATATTTCTAATATTTATATTGGGAATGTCTTTACCTTTATCTTTATCTTATACACCATAAAGGTGTGCCATTAAAAAACACAAAATATTTGGACATACATATTAACGGAAGCTTGCCTCCACAATAACTTACAGTAGTAAAATAGAGTACGCAAAAGTTACTTACACATAGTTATGCCAAGAACCAGGCAACAAATTATTACCAGTAATGACTTCATAAATCTTGTAAACCCACAACCTGGCAGGAAGAACGAATGCAGCGGATTCAGCGCGACTGAATTATTTTAGTTGGTTACGAGTTCATCGAAAATATTCAGAAGAGGCCGGACTAGTCTGCAAGCAAAATAACCGGGGCTGGGTCTATCACTAGTGCGTGACTTCATCACTTTCGGAGCAGGTAACACCTTGATGGATGGTCTAAGCTTCATACGGACCAAGGCGCGCAAGTACCTGAAAGTACCTAGAGGCCTCTTTCAGTTACCCGCAGACATCGCTGCCCTGGTGTTTGCAAGTAGATAAGTCTTGCCAAATTAAAATGAGTCTGCAGCAATACCATATAGAAATAAGAAAGGTAGAGCTGGTTTTGATGTATATTAGTGGTGTATAACGTTGCGTGGCTCATCAACAAGTAAAAATAGGAATAAGTATGTGCAACTTAACAGAATCAATTTTTGCTAAAAATCAGTGGCTGAAAACCATTTTTGTGCTGTAAATTAGTGCGGAGGATGTACAAACATAGTAAATGCATTTAAAAAAAAATATTTAGCAGCGTAGTTTCTTGGACAAATTTGTGTAGCACTTGACGAGGACAACAACTGAACGAATAGAGTTATGCTCCACTTCCCTCAACCTTGTCTTGAAAATAACACTGCTCTCAACTCCAAGCAAAGTACGTGGTAAACGTTCGAACCATCTTGCAGTACGACAGAAGTACCTCAACAAATCCAAGCTTCTATGCTTGGCAAAGAAAAGGGTCCCTTCAGTGTTCCAAAATGGGATCTTGAGAAGAAGAAACTGCGAAGCTGATGAGAAATTCGAGTGCTGCAAAAAATCACAGATGATTACTAGTGTGTCGCATGTCTTTTTCAGAGTTTCGCGAGTTTCATAGCTCGTACGTTTTTACATGTATAAGAAGAGATCTATTTCTATCCTCTTATTTTTCATCTCATAAATTAAACAGTGAAGTATACTTATATTTCGTGCCCTTATTTTCAATCACTTATTTACTGAACTCACGCGCTTTTTTGAACGATAAAACAAAGGGAATCACCACCATGTGCCGCAAAAAATGTAAGAGATGCAGTAATTCAGAAAACATATGGTAAGTCTTTACACGGATGTGCGTAAGTATCACAAGGTAATTTACACAAATGAAAGGTTAACTAAACAACAGAAGCACGCCCTTTAATTGCAGCATAAATTAAAAACATTACTAAATTGATTAGTATTGTTACTAACTAAAAGATTTTACGATGACTTTTTTTCGCATCCATTGGAGTAGGCCGCAGTTTTGTAAAAACATCCCTTTTGACTGAATACTCTGTGCTGTTATAGCAAAAGCGTGGCTTGAACAAGTGAACCAAAATATTTTTTTAATAGAATCACAACTGATAGTAGAATACAGGGCGAAAATCGCGCTTGTAGATGAGATCTTGCATCAAGGTTTAGTGTCCTACTACTATGTCCATCTGGCACGAAATTTCCCACCACCTTTCGATTGGTTTTTTATAAGCGTTTGGGGAACAAATCTGAAACAAAAACCGTTCGCAACTTCCTATTAACGTCGTTAGCAAAAGTGTGTGAGTCTTCTCTTGTGAGTTCCCGTTCAAATTGTGGAATTGCACTGCAGGTCTCCTCTAGCGTTCAAATCCAGAGCCCTGCTCTAAAATAATGCAGCTACGCGGAGTGACACCAGGCCATCATCGATTAGCTTTCGGGTTTCGAGCAGCAAGCACTGCTTGTTGTGCAAATCATAGCGCAAACAGCCCGTTTATTGTTCTCTGAAAAAAGCTGGTTCAAAAACTAAGCCCAATTTCCGATTGTCAAAAAAGCTGTTACCTTATGTTCATATGTCCTTCCTCTTCCTAGCATTTACTTCTTGTTATTTTTCTTAGATACCTATTTATAAGGTTAATACGAAATTTTCTATTGTCACATACATTCACTAAGCTACTTCTCTGTTAGTTCTGTTAGCATAGCACATTGACAAACATTAAGTAGTACCTAATGCTTAACCAAATGCAGTTTGGCTAAATGGGTAGATGTCTGCGTTTTTAATATTTTCCATCAGTTCATTATAATTCTCTTCAAAAGCATTTTCGGAAATAAAGAGGGCCATATTCTAGCTATGTTCGATCTACCCAATGTTATAAACACGATTTCTTAGTCAGGATTCACTTTCGTTAGGTGTGTTCACCGTCACCCTCAGAGATAATTAGAGGAGGCGGAAGAGACACCGAAGGTCAACATTTTTAGCAGTGGGGTATAGAAATACGAAGAAATTCTGAATTTCCAGCTCTCTCACATAAACCAGAGCAGCTCGTTCCGAGTATTTTCTTCTTTCATGTTTAGAAGACGTTTAGAGAGTTAAAGGCAACATTTACACTCAGAGCGCTTCCTGAAATCTCATTCTGAAAGAGCCTCAAAATTTTGTTAAGGTTCGAAAATTTTTGCTTAAAAGTCGTTCCTGACTGAGAAGATCGATGAAGAGGAGTCTTCCGTGATTTCGCGGACGAGTTGTCCATTTCGTTTCGTGCACTAGTTAACGCTCAGTAACCAGTGAGTATGACTGCAACTATAAGATTCTTCCATGCCCTTGAGCGATATGCGACTCCAATAGAAAGCTTGCGGCGAAATGGACAACTCGTCCGTGAAATAGCTGACGAGTCTTTTTGAGCGATTTTCTCGATCAGGATTTTTGAATCTTAACCCTTTTTGAGACCCTCTTTCAGAATTCATCGAGAAATCAAGAAACGTTAGGGGCGAACGCGCTGCCTTTAAAGCGAAGCGATTATAGCGATTATACTTTACTAACGGTGAAGCTAGGGAGGGCGTACAGAAATGTCAGCATTTACTTGACTTCACTGTTAGCGAAGTGTAGTATTTACTGTGGAAACTACTAGTGTTGTCGGAATTATCCATATATTTCCTGCGCAAAAATAAATTGCATATTGAGAACAATATAGTAAAGAGGAATTTCTAGTCAAACCTTACAAACTATTCGGGACGCGGTTTTTTCCTCTTTTTGACCAGACAAAGAAGTTAGTGATCTTTGATGAAGCAGGCGCAGGTCCCCGTTATCTGGCCGTGTCGTAAAAGTGAGACATCCTGATATTTTTTTGATGCAATACCTTCTGCTCAGGATTTCTCCTCAGAAGAAGTTCTACATTAAGCTTATGAATTTCCTACTGAATAAAATGCGCTTTTTCCTGCACTTTCTCCTCACCAGCTTCGTTTTCTAAGGTTTGCGGTAATTTGAAGCCTTCATGTCGTATTTCTCCTAATTCATACTTCAAATACGCTTCTGAATAAGTCGCTACAACAACAAGACACAGAACAATTTATCTTCTGGTAGATTAAAACGTTACAACATTTCCCGAGTCCCTTTTCAAAGAGCGTTACTGATTCAAGAGCTTGTTTTCGAAACCTTTTTTTAAAGAAAAGCTAGTGTTCCTAAAAATCAAAGCAATATTTACTGTCAGGCTATACCTGATGTGACCGCCTAATATTGCAAAGGGTCTTTAGGTCGTTTATGGCAGCTTAGAATCGTCTGTATGTAGACATACAATAAATTCAAATTTAGGAGCTGGTATTTTCATCCCCTATGTAGGGATCTTTTTATGTAGGAATAGCTAATACCCTGGCTTCGTTCAGTGACAAACTGAGCATAAACATCTATCTGTTCAACTTCTTTTCAAAAATTTTATTCTATCTATCAATTCTTACAGCAAAAATAGCCGGAATAAGTACTTAGGACCAAGTATTTGCGTACTCAAAAGAATGAAGCGAGAAAATATTATCTTCAAATTTTCTGCGGTGAAAATACGCAGCTTCGTAAATACCACATCACAGCAATAGAATGAACAAGTTTCATGAGCATTTCTTTCTAGCGCATGCTCCGCTTCATTTTTTCGCTTGTGACTCATTCAAATCAAAGATTTCGGGGAAGTTTTGCTGAAATTAAGGTCGTACATGGTTTGTTCGCGCGTTTGTTGCATGATCGGAACGCAGCCGCCGCGCGTTTCTGAAGCACGGCCGTGAAAACTTTGAAAAGATGAGTTTTATGTACCCTTTCTGTATTCTTAAAGACAGCAGCCGCGGGAAAATCGATTTTGAGATTTTTGCATTTTTTGTACACTAGCGGCGTGGGTTACCCAAAGCTAAAGTGAGAAAGCACAAAAGTTAAAACACACCGAGAAAATGTCGAAAACATGCCCATCCCGCTTATCCAAGTTATGGGGGGGGGGGTGAGTGGACGAGCTTTCCGTGGACTTGCGCGTCGAACAAGTACGCTTCATATTTAGATAGGGATTTTTGCCGTTTCTGCCGTTGGGCCTCCATAACGTGACGCGATATTGGTGTAGATACATCGAAGCGTACTCGTTCGACGCGCAAGTCCACGGAGAACTCGTCCACTCACCCTCGTGACTTGGATATGCGGAATGGGCCCTTTTCGACATTTTCTCTGTGAGTTTTAACTATTGTGCATTCTTACTTTGGCTTTGGGCAACCCATGTGGCTAGGGTATAAAAAATGCAAAAATCTCAAAATCGTTTTTTTTCCATGGGTGCCACCTTTAAGTAAAAGAAAGCGTCGACAAAGAGCACAAAAAACTCACCTTTTTACTGTTCCTTCGGTCATTTTACAGAGGTGCATAGAGAAGGGCCCTGCAACAGAAGCGCGAACAAGTTGTGCGAGAGTCTTTCTACTCTTAGTCACAACCCTACAGTGAGGAAAAAATCCGTCAGCAATCTGCACCATAGTTTCATGGCTCGCTGAGTAGCTGCACACAAATTTTGTGTGTTGTCGTTGTCCGTGGTTGAGACTGCATGCTCAGTTGTTTAACCCAATAAATCCTTTGTATTTCTGTCTTTTCAGCAATAAGGGCCGTCGCTTAGCAGAGCTAGTTCGAGAGGCTCGATTAGCAAGCTCCTCCTCCCTCTTCCCCAAACAATGGCTTCGAAAACCTTTGGGAATGACCCGGAGACGGGTTTCGATCGTACCAAAAGAAAAATTCTAATATGTTGTTCGAGTGTCTGAACTACTTCCGAGAAAATTCGGAAATTCGAAATTTCTAGAATTCTAATATGTTGTTCGAGTGTCTATTGATTATTTGCCAAGGTCGAATTTACGAAAACTCGAAGGTATTTTCCAAGACTACCGCAGACTAGTAGAAAATTAAATAGCGACTCAGTTCTATTAATTAGCTTTCATAGAAACTCAGATTATTGATAGTTTTGGAAAAAATATAATATGCGGCAAAGTTTACCGCTTAGGCATCAACAAGATTGAAAATTCACGTGCGATCCTTCCTACAGCAGCCACGTCTAGGACACAGTCTTCTCGGTTTATCGTTATCGCTGTGGTACGGCCCAAATGATCGTACCCGGCCTGAGCCGGCCCGTTAGTCAGCGATCCTTCAAATAAAATTAGATTTACCCCAACAACGAATAAAAACTTCTAGAATCCTTAAAATTTTTAAATGCAACGCGTTTGGGAGTCAACCGCTAGGTCATAGTGTTTTTGCAGGAAAGTTAAGATTTTACGGATTTTAAGATTTCTTTCTGAAAGGGGATTTTACCCCATGTTACACGGTTTTATGCAGCTTCACAGAAGAATTGTATAGGAAAGCTTATGAGAATTCTAGCATAATGTGATGGGTTCAACGATATGGTTAAAATATCTGAATGAGTCTGAAAATTTTGCTTACTTTAGTACCAGCGACTTCGTATTGGGTAAAGCCCTCACTTTATGAGGTCTATAAGAGAAGAAAGTGGTGATCGTGGTGACTTCCCTGTCAAACACCTTTAAAAAATCTGCAGACTAAATCATAGCTTATTGGGTTTTAGATATGTTCATTCTGAGTCCGTAGTGGATTTTCTACTGCTTATAACTGACATACTGGTGACTAGATTGCAGAAGCTTGTGAAATCCTTCACAAGTTTCTCAAAAATTTTGAAATTCTTTTCTGAGCGTCGTTCATGCTATGCGTTATCGTTCATGCTATGCGTTAAACTGTGTTGTTTATTGCTTTAGAGCTTACTGCAGGATAATTATCAGGTAACAATTACACTTATTACGAAGATTCAGTTAAAATTTGCTCTTTATGTGATGAAGTAATCCGGTACGCAACAAAAATAGGAAATCACCATACATATGAATATATACCCTAAAAACGCTCGGATCTCCGTGAATGTGACACTGCTCTTCTTTTGTTACATTCGTAGTTAATTAGGCTACGTTTATGCCACCGGAAATTCTAATACCTTGAGGTCAAACTCCTCCGGACTGTTCACGCAAGAAAATGTATCCCGCGGAATCTATCACTTGAAGAGCTGGGCAAACTATGCAACAGTTTCGATTTTTAGAGCTCTCTCACTTCTTTGTCCTCTCCTGATATTTAATCTGATGCAATATTCTGAATAGTAATCATAAAGTAATCATAAACAAGTCTCCTCTTTTTTAAGCCTTTTCAGCTATATATGATAAATCAGGTGTGTAGCTTTGACCAAAGTTCAGATTATTCTACGAGTTTTCAAACTTTCTCGAAAATTTCAGAAGTTTTTGTGCTATAGACATCCTTGCGTCATTTACCTGCAATAGAAATTCTACTAGCGAATAAATATGAGTAAATTTGGGACGCAGTAAATTATTATTTAGTTCAGACGTGTTACAGTTGAATTTTTACAACATTCCATACGAATCTGTTCATCTATAATGGAGTAAATGAGATTTTGTTTGGAGGGTCACTGAGGAATGGGCTGGATCCGATCATCTTTTGGTCGTGCAGTGTGTTGTAGATACTAGATACTACTGGCTTTCTGCGGCACTTTAAAAATTCTTCTGTAGATCTTGCTAGATAATCTCAGTAAATTGCACACAACCGTTAACTGGTAATTACGGAGCTCGCTAAAATTTTCTTCTAATCGTGGAATGAAAAAGAAGGTAGGTTTATATGTATCTCGCAATCTCACTTCCCAAATTGCAGTTTGATGAGGCATTCGCTGACAAAGCGCTCCTTGCTATTCGCCACTAACATCCTAAAGCATTCAGTTTTATTTTGCTTGATGTGTCTCAATTTCTTCTAAGCGTACTCTGCTCTAGAAAAGAGCTTCGCTTTAGGCACCAGTGACAGCACCAATGACCTGCAGCGTCAGAAAATGTAATAGGCAAATCTGCTAGAACTTAGCTGTTCTAGAGCGGTAACTTTTAGAAATATATTGGATTATTGTATATATTAGGTTGTCCGGAAAGATCTCGGGGTTTTACCTATTCCACTTTAAATGATCATTACTTTATTAATACTTACCGGATTTAGTTGAGGTAAACGACTTTCGAATCAGCACACCTTTATCAACGCGATGCTTGTCGATTTCTCCCACCAACTAAAAAAATGGGTGACCAAGATTTGAAAAAAACAACCACGAAGGCTGTTTCTGTCTTGCCCCGATTTGCAAACGTTCTGCCGGCGAACTTCTGAAAGTGCTTTAAAAAGTGGTGGTGGGTTGGCGAAAGGTCTGGGGAATATGGCGAGTGAGGCAGAACTTCGATCCTCAGTTCGCTCAAATTTGGATCTTTTTGAGGACCAGTGTCGGCTGCAGCTGACGCAATTTTCGGTACATTTTATCGATTTCCTCAGCTCTGCAGTGATCATTTGACCTGGCTGCGAAAAGTTGTAGTGGATCACACCAGCCGCCAACCACCGCACTTTAATCATGACCCTTTTCTACCTTTGGGAATTGCCTGAGGGGTTCGTCGGAACCCAACCACTGTCCCGAACAAGTTCTGTTATTGTACAGAATCCACTTTTCATTGCAAGTGACGATTTGGTCCAAAACGTTGGTTTTGATTGCGCAAAAGCAGACGAGAACAGATCTCGAAGCGTAACAACTTCTGTCGGTCATTCAACTCGTGGGGCACCCATTTTTCGAACTTTTTAACCTTTCCAGTGTGCCTTAAGCCATCTGCAGCAGCAGTTCTACTGACTTCTAGTTGTTCCGCAGTCATCCCAGATTGCTGTAGGTCGACCGCTACGGGGAGCATTTTCAAGGCTGAAATCTCTAGAACGAAGCTTCTTGAACCCTTACTGCACGGGACTTTCTGCAACATCATTATGCCCCTACAATTGATCGGGCTGTCTGGGCCGCGGATTGTCTGAATTTGAAGCTAAAATATCGCTCGAAATTGCTACTTCGACATGTTTCAATGTCTTTTAGGAAAGTGAACTTATTAAACACAGAAGGGAACAATGATACCATCAGACAGCGCAAAATATTCTGTACTTGATATAGTATTCAAACACAAAATAATTTGAATTTTTATTCAGTAGCAGACGAACGAAAGCACTAACACAAAACCTTGAGAACTTTCCGGACAACCTAATAAATTCATGCCATTTTTTATACTGACCAGAGTTCCCTCCAAATCTCAATGACCACGTGCTGTGCTGTACATTACTGTTAGGTTATTGCACTTGATCATGCGTTTTTTTCACGCTACCCAAGCTTGCTTCGAAGTATGCTCCTAAATTGCTCCTGTCTTCCTCCATCTAACACCTTTCCATTTTTGATCAAACCCTTTTATAAGAATTTTTGGCAACATTGAATTAGGGGAGGTGAAGCGAGTAGAAAACGAATCTCCGACATCTTGCACTTCCTAAGCTGACAAGGGAGAGATATATGCCTAACCCAACCGACTGCGAAGAAACTCTGCGACATGAAAGGTACCCCACTGATCAGCTGAATACTGTTTAGCTTTTTTGCGGAACGCTTCTGCACAGAGCGTGAGAGAGCGGAAGAGGACGTGAGCCTGCTCTAAAAAGGAATTCTTGAGTCAAATCAACCGAACTTGCTGTCCCAAAAAAGTCAAGGAGGGATAAAAAAATTCTCAAGAAGATGTTTTGAACCACAGTCCAGCTGCGTGTTTGTTTGTATACTTGCCCACGAGCCAGCAAGCTCGTTTGATTTGACTTATGCGCTGTTTTCTTAGAGCGGTTTCCTCCTATCTCTAGCGCTGTCTGCGGAACCGTTACCCAAAAAAAGCAACATTGCTTTCAACTACTCACTAGGGTAGCTTCCACGTCACTGAAATTCATCACAATCGGTTGGGTTAGTTATGTGCCTCTTCCCTGTAAGAAAAACACCACAACGTTTTCAAAGCTTATTCAACATTTTCGCGTGGTTTCACGAATAAAATGGTTCAGGGCTACCACAGAAGGGACGTGAACGTGACCTTACTGATTGTCAGATTTTTAAAGAAAAAATTTGCACAAAAAACCGAGTATGCCTTTACTGGCAAACCCTCTTTTCTCGTGGACGAACTTCCGAACAAAGTTTTAGAGACACAAACATTTGGATAGGGCATATATACGCTTAGACTTGGTCCACATTACAAAAATAGTTCACAGCTGTCGCTTTCCCTCACCCGTCTGAGTTGCACCTACCGTTTTGATCAAGTATGTTTGTAAAAATTTTTACCATTGTGATAGTTTGAAAAATAAATTTGCAATCAATCATTCTATCTTTGTGAAAGCTAGAACACGTAACTATGGCGGATGGAGCCGGTAAGGTGTGAAGCCTCTCTCAGCTATCAAATGCTAGAAAAGTCTCTACCTCCCAAGTCTCCCCCTCCTCTTCTTTCCCCCTGAAAATGAGTGAGCTCATCGAAGAGGCTATCGTTGGGGCTTCGGTTCATTGCAGTTCTATGCTTTATCGCTAGTCGTGATGGCTGCTTGGCCTGTACACTCCTACTTATAGGTATGCTCAATGATCCACAGCTCAAATTCTAGTGAGGCTACCTCTTTAATACTGGGCCGTAATCATCTACTTAGCGAAGGTCATGAAAATGACGAAACGAGAAAAATTCTTGAGAGGAGCGACCCTTCCTTTTCAAATGGTAAGTTTCACTTATTGCATGAATTGTTGGCGCCACTCGTGTTGTTGAAATCATGGATTTATGGGACATTTGCACTAGAAGAGGCTTATGCAAATTTTTATTTCGTTGGGCGTGGTGATCAGATCAATTTACTGTCCGTAAACAGGAACTCTACAAAACTGCATTTCCTATCACATGTTTCTTCTTCGCTAGTAATTTTTTACTACTTTTTTCGCTGAAGGTTTTATCATTCTATGCAACTTGTCGATCATTGCGCACAGAAATCTTCACGGTAAAATCACGCTACTGATGATAAGTTGCGCATAAGTAGTGCAGAAGTAATGGTTACTACTAGCGGAAGCTTCGTTGGTTTTGTAGTGAACAGAGTATTGGAACAAATTTTAGGAACTGCTGCGATGGAGAAATCAAATGACGTGAAAACTGCCAAGCTCCTATATTATCCTTTGTTTTCGCTCAGATCTATGCGGTTATGGGTATGTGTACTGGTAACTACAGGTGTGTCGTAAAGTAATATTTTCTTCGGTTTTTTCCAAGGAAATGAAAAAATGTCTAGGTCTCTATGCTACTGTATCTATGCGGCTGAATTTGAGTATGGCGGTAGTGTGTATGGTCAATTCAACTGCATTCTTATCCGAATCTCCACATTTTAACGATACCTCAAAGCCAGCTGGTCCTACAAAATGTCATCCCGTAAATGCAGATTTAGAGTCTGCCGTTAACGCTGGATATACGGTATGTTTTTCTACTTTTTTACTTGTTTGCTGTTAACTCGTTTCGCAACTTTTTTCACGCGATTCTATTTTCTAAAGAGCAATGAATCTGCTTGCTTTTAATTCTGCCTCTTTAACAGGGCGAGTTTAACGAGAATGAATTTTAAAAGCGTATACAAGTGTAGTTTGGTAATAATATAATAATAGTGTAACGTCCATTCATGGGAACAGTGCCGAGTATCTTGTTCTGATGCAGATACGTACCAATGGCGGCGACTCGTCTATTATATTCGTACTCGTATTTTTCTGTTATTACCACTTCTTTCTTAACTTTATGCTTAGACTAGGTGCATTGCAGACAAGAACTGGATGTTATATGATTAGATGTTTTTTTCTATAATAGTTTTTACTGCTCCACTACCATCAGAATTAGCTGTCGGATACATGGATTCGAACAAATTCAGGAACAATCTGACAATCCAGCGCTGATAGAAAAAAGGAAGGCATCTATAATTTGAAGATGTGCCCATAAGACAATCGACTCTTCCTTGCTCCTTAAAAGCAGCTCCTACGCTAAAAAATCATTTGTGGTCCTTATGCGGAAAGATGTTTTTGAACCCGCTGAGTACGAGAAGCTATTTCAAAATCTACAAGACTAGCAGAAAATATCATTTCTCCTGCTGTTGTAATACTCTTTCGAGGTGCGCGGAAGTTATTCGCAAATTTCAGTCGCTGTCCTTTCAAGGGCATTTTTCTCGTATCAAGCGTTTTTTTTTTTGCATTTATTTGGTGTAAGAAAAACTCCGTATTCAACCTGTCACTGGACGTTTGCTCCCATATGTTTTACGCCGACGTCGAAGCATTTTCGGTTCTCTTTGAATTTGAAGGTTTATTGATAATATTGGCTAAGGTCCCGACGGTATGGAACTTAGCAAGACAACTCGTTCAGCGCCTGTTGTAGCTGATCCAGTTGATCCAATGTAGTTTTCGGTGTTTTCTTGGAAAATTGCAGCTCCAGAACCTCTCGCTTTGGCTATCGACGAATCAGCAAACCCTAAAACTCAGTTTTAACGTGGGTTTTGAAGCTCTAAGGGTCGGTTAGTGTTGACGCGCGAGCGCACAACAGCGAGGTATTCGGCACTGTGTTCATGTACGGCTGTCGCATTGTAGTTCGCAAAGCGGTCAACGATATATGCTTTGTGTAATTGCGGTAGCAAGGGCAAATCAAGAAAGTTGGAGGTTTTGGCAGCGAAAATATCGCGAGCAGGCAGTCTCGATGAGGCAAGAAGAATTAAAAATTTCTCACGTCTCGCGCAATCTGCGTCTCATCGATGATTGCCTCCCTCACCTTCGTTCTCCCACGCGTTCTCTTTCTCCATAGTTCAAGCAAGTTGTGTAATTCAGAAACTGTATCATATTTGTATCGATTAGGCAACACCACTGTACTGCAGTAGCAAATGCAGATGTACGATAGTTTTGGGGTAGAAAACTCTCAGCAATGATTTTTTTTTCTCGCCACAAGTATAAAAGTACGAAGTCGAGCGCTTATCAACAGAAAATGCTACTGTTGTGGCTTTCTCTGGCCGGTAGAGTTACAGAAACCTATGAGTGCAGCCTTCACCATCTGGAACACAAAGCTGGTAAGGAGTTCGTCGCTAACAACTCTTCTGTCAAATGGGAGCGCTTTTATCGCTATGGTGGAATTGCAGCGATGTTAAAGCTCTGTTACAAAGTCTTGACGAACTGAGAAATAGCCTGGAAGATACCTTCAATACATCGTGTTTCATACCTCCATTATGATGTCATCTTTTATAGATATAACAATAAAGGCTTAGTCTTTAGGGTGATTTGTTATGGAGTCCTGCAATGCAGTCTCTTCTGCTCTCAGCGACATTCTATGGTGGTTTAGCTACTATAGCCTTCGCTGGTGTATTGGCCGACAAGTATGGCCCAAAAACAATAGTAATAGGTGAGTTGCCCGCTGGCGCAAATGTCTCCTTAACATTATTTGTTGGTGGTTATAACCAGGGCCCAGCATGATTTTGCTCCAGTGCAAGGTAGGCTTTGTAGGGAGAGTAGGAGAAGTACAGAGGGAGCTTAGCATAATCTCCGGTCGGGATCTCAGTGATAATACAGAGCTACTAAATGCCTTTAATGTTGCAGTAGTTGGCAGACTCAAAACGTCTTTCACTCTAACACAGCAAAATTCAGCTGCAAACATGAATGGTAGTACCTGTTCCGCTAACTAGGCTATATTCTGCCCAATAATACATGACGGAAAACTACCCTACCACAGTGCCTCGAATTTAAGCAAAGAAACGCTCAACAGATTTTCAGAGAGATCTTAGCAAAAATGCGAAACACTGTGCAAAACAGGCGTCAGAAATTCGAGATGCGATTTGCCTCTGAAACAGTGAGTTGATAAACCAACTGACTTTGAAACAGTGGCTTTCTATATTGTTAAGAGATTGCAGTGTTTTCTCTCCAAATAATCTTGAGCGGGCTTATGTTTCTCGGCTCCGTTTCAATGAACATTTTAACTAACTTTTAACTTTAACCCTATTTAACTTTCAGTTACAAATTCAGAAGCGACTGTGGTAAAGTGTTTTTCAAAATATTTGGATACTTTCATTCGGAAACTCTGTCGTTTTCATCGCTGTCATGGCAGTGCGTTGCGCTACGCTCTGGTCAATTCTTGTGGCACAAATCAAAAATATTTAAATATTTTCGAAAATCATTCTATGTCATGCTCCATCCAACTAAGCTGTTGAGAGTTTTGAGAATTACATTTACGTTCAGAAGGATTCGCGGTATTTTTATCCATCAACGACGATCTTCATATTTATGAGCATCAAAAAGCCCTTCATACCGAAGTTTGCTGTGGCTAATAAAAATGTAATAGGGAAGGGTAGAACTTTTAAAAAATCCGTACTGTAAATTCTCTTTTCATCTTCAGCATTCACTCTGGACTACGTTATCGTCTCATTGTTGACTCCACTGCTTGCTCGATGGTCTTATTACGCTTTCTTTATATCTCGGATTGTTATGGGTGTCGGAGAAGTGTGTAGTATTACTAATTCTTCCTTTCTTTGAACTGCAATAAAGCTTCTACACAAATTCCTCTCTCCAGGGTTTCGTATTTCCCTGCTTTGCCAGCCTTATTGGGAAGTGGTACGCACCAGCCGAGAAGTCAACAGTGGCAGCAATGTACACTTCCGGGAACCAGGTCTGATTTGTGGAGTTTATTTCCTACTCTGGTTTTGGAGCTCATGCCTATTCAATGCGCTGTTTTCAGTTGGCAGCATCGTTTACTTTGCTGTTCTCCTCTTATCTATGCACGCTGAGTGCGGGATGGCCTGCGATATTTTACATATACGGTGCTGTTGGTTGTCTTTGGTTGATATTCTGGGTGATCTTCGCTACAAATTCACCCGATGAAAACAAATTTATATCCCGAGAGGAAAAGGAATATCTCTCTGATAACATTCAGCATGGAAAGACCAAGGTGGATTTCATGGATACCGAAGGTGCCACTCTAACTGCTAAAAATTCTAGACCAGTTTGTCAGTTCCGTGGAGACAAATGCTGACATCACGACCTCTAATCGCAGCTGTACTATGCCAGTACACATACAACCTGCAAGCTTCCTTGCTTCAGGCCTTCTTACCAACTTTTCTCAAGGAAGAGCTCATGTTGCCGCTCAGTAAAGTGGGTTATTGTTCAGTCACTCCTTCCGTTGTTACAGCCATCCCTTCCAGAACGGCCTATACACAATGATTCCGTTCATCTCACAAATGATCTCGAAAAACATCATGGGTGTACTTGCGGACTACCTCAAGAGGAATAACATCGTCGGACATACAAAGTGTGCAAAAGTCTTCCAATCGATCGGTGAGCGAATGCTGTTCAATGCTTTGTTGGCAAAATTATCCTTGTTTCATCACCAGGTTCATTCGGCTCAGCTACGATGCTCATAGCTCTCGCAACATTGCCCAGCTGTGAGAATCCTTATATTGCCCTTCCACTGCTGGGATTATACGGTCCGTCCCCTCTTACTCATTGCTCATATTTTACCTGAAACGTTTGCTTTCAGGTACATTCTTCTCAGCGGGAATCTGCGGTTTCTTCACGTGTATTTTATGCATAGCTCCTCCATTCTCTGGGTCAATCACTTCGATCTCAATGATACTTGGAATGCTGGGCAATATCAGCGGTCCAATGATGCTAGGCTTAATTTCTAAAATTGTAAATCCCTTTCAAACCTGTGTAGTCATCTTAGATAGCTTAACAAAAGAAATATATCTTTCTGTTCAGGGATTCGGTGATAAATGGATGGCATCGTTCATGGTCTGCAGTGGTTTTAATGTCCTTGCAGGAGTAATTTTTATAATATTCGGATCAGGTATGTATTTTGGTCATCTGCTTCCGCAGTTGCAGAATTTGCCATAGAAGCTGTCGCTGTTTCAGCAAAAGTGCAAGAGTGGGCGAAGACCAAACCATCTACAACACCTGCATAGGCACAGAGACCAACATTTGTTAGGGATTCTTCCTACGAAGAAAATTTAAAGCGTGTAATTCTACCAATTAGACGTTGGTTATAAATCTTTCAGTAACGGTGTTTTCTTGTTTTTTCATCAATTTCTGCAAATGTAGAAGTGCTAGCAAAACCAAACTTGTCGAAGTAGTTATAGTGAACGGCAACATCCGTCAAAAAAAAATCTGCATTTTCGCCGTAGATCCGTTCTTCCCGTCAAATGCTGCATAAATGTAGTAGTATATTATTACCAGTTTTTCGCCGCTCTTCTAAAACTTTCTTTCAATGAGCATTTTTCACGAACGACGCCGCCCTCTTTTTCTACCAGGTCGCTACGTTAACCGCTAAGAATTCGTTCGAAATGGATAAATAATGCCCTTCATTGCGATTGGAATAGGCTACTTTTTCTATTAGATTAATTCACTTCGCTTTTCAATAACCGCGAATCATATGAGCGCTTTTTTTTTGGCAAACCAAGGAATGGGTGATTTCGTACATAGCAGACGCTGATCAACCGTGAATCTCTGAAGGAAAGCAAAGAATTATGGCGACTTTTTCACTTTCATGAAATAGCATACTGAGAGCTGAACAATCATGTGAAACTAATCTGACGCTTTAACCCGCGCCCTATTATTGCGTCTTGGGCACGCCTTGTCAGAAAAGAAGCGAAATTTTCGAGTAGAAAGGTGAGCGCTGAATCGGAGCAAACGCAGCAGACTTTGCAGGTTCACTAATCTGTAATCTGCTCGGCTCTTTTTTAAAGTTTTTCTGTCTTCGCTGCTACAGTTGGATGGATGCTATAGCTGGGCAAAGTCTCCCCTTTTCTATCAGGAGAATAGTTTTCTTTTCGAAAATGAACATCTGGAAATTAGATGGGCGGTAGTTTTTAGATCTTGTAATTGCAAAGAGATAGAGCCCCTATGCTCATGTTTGCGCAAAGTATTCAATAATAACTTGAAAGAATAAAAAGAATTCCAAAAGACATGGTTATGTGCACTTCGTTTCAATATGGACGGTATGTTCATATCAATGTAAGTTATAGTTTTCTATGCTAAAACAGCTTTTTATACCAAAACAGAATTTATTGCATGATTTGGTTCAAATAGCAGCGCTGAAATATGTTTTGAAGCAATGCGACTGAATGCGACTCCCCTTCCGCACCGATACCAGGCTCCTTTTCGTTAAAGGCAGCATTCACGGAAAAATTGTTTCTCTGACTTTGACATGCCTATGTAACTCTCGTCATATGCTTTATTGAAACAAAAGGATTCAGGATAATTCTTTACCATTCTTCGGAAGTCCACGCTTGATCAGCGCTTGCTGTGAACGAAAGCGGCCACTTCCTGACCTACCAGAAACAACGTTCATACAATGTTTTTGATCATTCGCTTTGCAATTATTGAAAATTGAAGCAAATAAGTTCAAGTGAGACAAGTTGAGCTAAATAGGACTTCAATGAACGGGTTTGCTTGACTATTTTCCATAAAATTGCGGCGGTTAATGCAGCAATCTGGGGTGAGATGTATGAAGCTGCCCGATTTTAACCCGATTTAAATCGGGAATCATTTTGCATGGTGAACTTCCCGATTTGAGTTATTTTTCTATAGAAAGATTCTACCCGATTTAAATCGGGTAGCTTCATACATCTCACTCCTGGTCAAAAAAGAGGGCGGGGTCGTTCATGGCAGGTGCTGATCAGAAGCGGATTTCAGAAGAACGACGAGGGATTGACGAAAATCCTTTTACATTAATGCAGCATTTGAAGTGAGGATTGCATCTGTGACAAAAATGGAACAACACTTTTCACCGTGAGTGTTGCCTTTAAAATGGTTGGTTGTTGAGTACTGTTGGATTTATCAAACAATGGCTGCATTCTGAGCGGGAGAGTCGCTGCATCCATCAGTCGTAATCAGTATGATCAGGTTAGAAATTTGCATGCATTGTTTTATGAGTCTATTGAGAGACGTCTGTAATATCTTGCGAAATCACTTTAGCGTTGGAATTAGAGCTTCTCTAGTGTATGTCTACAGCGCGGTCGATGCTGCTGGGTCCCGTTCTGCGATTAGCTCATAAGGCTCTGGATGGGCAAATATGTTGCAAACTTAAGCGCTCTTATACTTCGGACCGAATGAATAATTCGAATGCAAATTCGAATAAATATTCGAATTCGA
>KN549201.1:443984-466610 GCA_000797555.1 Oesophagostomum dentatum | reverse complement strand
CCCCCCTACAAAAAAAAATTTCTGCGACTGTCATTAATTTTTAGTTATCCTAACCTGCATGGTTAACAATCTCTAAAATTGGGCAATGTTTACATCTTTTCCACGGATTATTTAATGGCGCTCTGTGAAAAAAATCGAGGTATTATCATGTCTGAGTCATCATGAACAACATCGTCATAGCTTTCGCATTCGCCACCTCCCCCCCCCCCTCGCCCTACCTTTTTGAAGGACTTGTTTTTCAAAAAAAACGGAAAATCCCGTTTTTCTCACTATTGTCGCCAAATTCGCTCACCTGTTCCCATTTAAGTGCTGTACCCAAGCCAATATTCAATAATCTTTACAAGGATGCCACGACTACCCGAGAAAACTTATCCAAATTTATGTCACGTGCATAGAGGTTCGTTTGCGGAGGATTGCGCAGCTCGGTATGTATGGCCATTCGAGCGCGACATCAGTAATATAAATGAAATTGTTTTGAGTAGTTCTACACATCACAGATGATAAATTCTCGAGAAAGCAACGGAATCAAAAAAGAGGATTAAAAGATTCTTTATCTTGCGTTGAAGTGAGATGTCGCGTTTCAGCGTTACCACGCATTGAGACGGTCAACTTGCCCGCGAAAAATGGATCGCTATGAAATGTAAAAATGCTGGAGACGTTCCCATATCCACGATTACGCACGATAGACTGGAGAACTGCTAGGGCCGTATTCATCAATAAATCCCTTGTTAAACCATAGCTCAGGATTAGGATACGGAATGTTCAGCCATGTGGGATAGCGGTTCATCCATGAAAGAGAAAAAACGAAGAAATAGAGGAAAAAAAACAGAAGAGGGAGCTTTTAACAATAACGATCGAAGACGCTGCTTCTACATGTTTGGATTAATTTCCCGTTCTGACGTGTTACTCACGTCCGAACATTCACTTAACGCAGCTTCGGGACAGATTTATGCAAATCTGGGACCAGTAATGAAAATCTGAGCTCAACTCTTGCAGATCTGAAGCAAATCCTGCGCGGAATAGACTTTGAGGACGTGGAAAATACAGTTCTAAAAATCGATGCAATTCGCAATGTTTTAATTCCATGCAAAACATAAAACGCCAGAAACAGAAACAGGGGTTCTAATAGGGAGTGGATTAGGGTTCTAATAACAAGTGGATGGCATCGTCGTCTGTAATTTGCGGCAGCTTCAGTTTAATTGCACGATGCGTTTTCTAGTGCGGATCAGGTGTACTGTACAAAGCATCCCAGCAACATACTCTATACTTGAAAATAGTTTTCTAGCAAAGGTTAGAGAATTTGCAATAAACCGTTCGCACCACCTACGTAAGGTGATAGGAACCAGTGAACTAGCTTATAAGGTAGAAGATAGAAGACAAACATAACGGTAATCTACGTACCCATTATTTATGTTTGCTCATTTGCTTCTTCAAGACAAAACCAGGTTAAGTGGAACAACTTCATCGAGAGTCAAAACTGTCGAAACAATTACAGCAATCTACTCTCAAAAACTATGTACAACAACGTTCTGCAGATAGAAGTCACAATACAGACGAAGAAGAACCGAAAAACGGCTCAAGCCGATCACATAATAATCACATTCGATAGTATTTCTTAGCATCGAAAGGACAAATAAAAACAAAAGGGAGCAAAATGCTTCAAGGAGAGAAGAAGAGAACACCTTTTCGCATCGGTCGGTGAAAAAATATGCGAGAAAATCGCAAAACAAGCATACTCTTTCCATATGACTCCCGACGATTGCCTCTAATTGTCAACTGCAGGTTCTACACACTAATGACGTCGTTGTCTCTTCATATTCCATAGAAAAGAGACGGCGACAGGGAGCATTGGATGGGCATAGAGGCGAAGTTTCAAAGCCATCGTTCGACGGCGATGGCGTAATGTGTTTGATGCCCATTGATCATCACTGCCGCCGACGACCACAAGGATCGATGCGAATCCGACACATCTCTTAGTAGGCGTCGACGATGAAGCAAAACGGGGCTTACCATTTAATAACGTGTCCTACAACAAGGGTCGACGTTCATCCAATATTCCCCACTCCGTCGCATTTCTACGAAGCAAAACAAGACCACATCGGCGACGTGACTCAGAAAGGTAATTCGTCGTCCACATGAGGTACCGGGACGGAGAGCGCAGGAGTGATTCAGTGATTCGCGCTGCGCACTCCATCGCCAATCTGACGTCAGTCGTGCACTATCGATTGCAGTAGACCATTAGGCCCCGCCTTCTGTGGTCCTATGAAAAGACTGCACGCTGGAGGATAGGTCGTAGTTACCGTAAATTCTCTGCCCCAACATTAACTGTTTCCAGGCCTTTCCTGTTACTCGAGACTTCAATAATCATACGTTGGCTATTTTAGGCTCTTAGACTGTAGCGTAGAAATGCAAAAAAGCGCGAATACTGCAAACATTTCTGCAATAAATTCACAGCAATTTACTGCAAAAGTACGTCTAACGGACTGTATACCTTACTGAGCTGCTGGACCATTTACAGTGGGAGTGAGACATAATGTCGTGAGCAGACAAGGGCCGGCGCCGTCGCTATTGGTTAGGTCCGCCCACACTGGGAGTGGCTAATCAATGACGGCGGCGTAGGCAACTGCCTGCTCACGACATTATGTCTCGCACCATTTACAGCTAATGAACTGTTTTAAACCACTCTCGTTTCATTGTCGGATTGCCGAAAACTCCATAAGTGCTTTAAAGGTAGCTCTCACGGGAAAAAATCTTGCGATTTTTGCATTTTTTGCACCCTGGCCAAAGGCTTTGTCCAAAGCCAAAGTTAAAAAGCAGAAAAGCTAAAACTCACCAAGAAAATGCCGATTTCTTCCGTGGGTGCTGTCTCTAAGATATTGTTCTTCGATATTTCCTAATCAGTACATTAGCGGCATTTCCATAACCTTAGCAGAGCTTCTTCAGTAAAGCAGAGGGGCAGGTATGTGACGATGTAACGGCTAATGACGATGTAGCAGCTAATTCCCTGTCGCGCTCCAACGCCAACACCAACCGTACACGCGCCAGCGCACCAAATCGCGTGCGAGAAGTGTACAAAATGAGGTGTATTTGTGCAAATATGGCACATCGTCGCCCGAAACGTGAGTGCATTTAAACAGAGGCGGCTTTTGGGCAGTCACATGCCATTTTTGTACGGGAACACCTAAAGCTGTAAACCTCCCACGACGCGATTTGGTCTCGTCGCGCGAAGTATACCCCGGACCTAAGAGGCATGGAATTGAGAGGTAGACAAATGGCGCGGGCAGTCTGAACAGGCCATCATTGTTCATTTTTTCAGCCTCTTTCCGTCAAGATAGCCTACTTCTTATAAAATTTTTAAACTCTTCTGGGTCGAGATCAAAACTACAGCTAGTATAGAACTTTCTCTGCTCCACCATTTTAGGTTCACGGAGAAGAATTAACTTTGTTTAGAGAGACCCCTTGTATTTTCGCAGACAAGAGTGGATGCCGATCTTCTAGAGAAATAAAATTTCAAATAGCACAAAAGACTTTCCAAACGAAAGAGCGCTGATATCTGTTCTATTCACGGCAGCAGTAGTTAGCCCAAATGTCCTAGATCTATTCGGCCTTAGCTGTCATTAACGAATCGCGCCATTTGCCCTACACCCCGTGGAATGCACCTGCGGACAAGGAGGTAGGACGCTGCATGTGCAGATCACCACACAAAAGCCACTCGTCTCCCAGATAAGCCTCTCGTTCCTACTACGAGGTCCAATTCCACTGTAAATTCATCTGCACCGGAGAAATGAAGCATGCACCAAATATTCTGGAAACGCTAAGAATATCGACTCTGTGCCCTCATCCGGTTCGCCTCCCCGCAAAAGGAGAACACTTCATCAACTATTCACTAACCAAATGCTAGAAATTGGGTACGCAGCTGCTTGCAACAGGCCACCGTAATGACAGTGATTATAATCGAGGGAATCCTAAATTCAATGGAACTGATTTAGTGTGAGATTTATGCTTGAAATAGCAACTCTGACCTATCCTGCAGAGGAAAGTATGCTTCATTTGTTGGAGTGGCCAAGTGCGTCGCACCGAAATCAGCTTACAAAGGATATGACGCTTAATATGCATAACTAGACACCTACGCCTTGCTGTATAGAGTTTTACAAACACGCAAGTAATCGGCATCACTGAAACTCAGACCTGCACGTAACATTATCTCATCATTTTAATTCGCAAAATTTTTGACAAGGAAGCGGCAAAGCTGTTAAACACACAATCTTAGACATAGAAATACCTTTGCCTACGTCACAACGATTCGAATATTTGAAAAGAAAGGAGAAAGGAAAAACGAGACTAGATCAATCGCACACGGCGTTTCGTACCTTTTTTTCAGTATGGTGCGGCGAAAACAATGACCTTTCTGAATCAAAAATCATAGAAATCAGGAACCCTAGGACGAGAACCGCATACCTCAACCAAACACGGCTGAACTTCGGGCCTATGTTGCAACATTAAAAAGTTTGAATCCAGAAGTACATTTTTTCACTGACGGACAGTAATCCTACATATTCACAAATCTAATTTCACTGGGAAGCCAGGAACAAATACGAACAAATATTATACCCAACATCTAGACCTCTCATAACCCAGAACTAGCCGAACGACGAAACCGAGTGAATCTCCATCAGTGCTATGGTAATGGGTGTGGTAGTTTGCCTAGCAAACCAGGTTACTTCTTCACTTTCTTACTTTTACTTTCTCTCAGGCCGCGAATGAAGCGGAGCGGAAAGCTCAGAGGTACGCGACCCAAATCAGACGCCAAATACTACTGATAAGAATGGAAGAGCGAGAGGTAGCGAGATCTGCATTTAAGTCAATCATGTCAAATTTGGATGAGTGGCGATTTCAAAGACCTTACAGCAGTTATACATAACTGCATCTATAATATATTTAGACTACCAGTTTCCATCATAGAATCATATAGTTGTGAACGAGCAATTCTACTCAAATTATGAAACTGTGCCCATGGTCAGCTTCTGAAACTGTCTACCGACGGTTTGCCAATGAAGTTCGCTGATGGACAATCCCTGTTCAGCCGTTAAAGTTGGCCAGTATCCTTTATGTATTGCAATTACCTGAACAAGTAATCGTTAAGCTTATTGATGAAAGGGAATTCGACTCGATCAACGTACTTTCTGGATAGTTTCTTGAGCGCTGAGACATGGTAAACCCTCGAGTGCTTCATTCTTCAGAACGCCTGCTTTATCGTCTTCACCACAGAGAACCTAAATAGAGGAAGGATTCTATTGCTATTACAAGATTAACGTAGAAATTCGATCGAAAAGCATTCCTAGTCCATTCACCAAGTTCGATGTGAAGCAGTAATAAATCCCATGACTTTGTTTACCCTAGGAAAAAAGTGGCACCAATAAACTAGGCGACAGCAATTACGAAATAGCGCAACATAGATGAGACACGTGCCATAACTGACAACGAGAACGAAATCATTGGTGTCTCCGCTGAAAAACTGTCGACACCGCTAGAGATTCTAGCAGTACGTGTGACTGACATGAGCTCCGTGATGAAAAATTCTTGAAAAAATAAGGTTTATACATGGTGCGGCAAAAAAATCCGACGGCATTCTGTTGTTCTTACAAAAAACAAGAAATATAAGTAATAGTGGCGATCTGTTCTAATGTGCCACTAATTTTTCTGGACTTCATCTCTGCACCTCGTCGACGCGGAAAAATAGCAAAATTTCCGAAAGGCTGATCTTCGCGGTCACCGTGGGAATGCTCGGTTGGCGACTTGAATTTCGAGGCCAACCCATAGGGGAATGTTACACTGATAAAACGTCGGCACTCGCTGACTAACAGCGACTCTTGTACCATCATTTATTCTCTTAAAAAAAGATTTTTTCATCTCGTATTTTGAAGCCTTGACACATCCCGCACTTAAGCAAAAGAACCGAGTGGACAATCAGTCGATAAAAATCAAATTTTGAATGGAACACATTATCTCGCTGTAAATTGTTGTGGTAGTCGGCTTTCACGGCTAACAAAGCGGTTTTCTCAGCCGTACTTGGACGACAACCCTTGAATTTTACACGAATAGTCCAGAATGGTAGTGAAATGTGCATTACAGTTTGCTTTTGCAATCGTTTTCAAAAAAAAAAAAAAAACACAAAATTGCACTTCCCCCTCCTCATGGAAAAAGGACCCTCTTCAGGTTCATCAAAATGTTTGCTATCGCAGAGTAATGTTTGTTTATCACTGCGAAAGAAGTATGCAACAGTTGCTCTCGTTGTGACTGGTTTCTATTTTCAGGGAGCTTAGAGTAGTGCACCCAAAATGTGTATTTTAAAACATTGCAAAACAAGAACAGATTAAGTTTACTAGGTAGCCCTGTTTGTAGAGCACATTATCGTTGCCGTTGTTTTTTACCTTGACTAATACGTACATGAGTTTAGTTACAGTTTAGTACGGACCTGCAAAGACTGTAAAATCTAAAACAAGAATCACAATGTATGCGCTTACAACAAGAGTGCACGGAAAGGACTCTTAGACTTGTAATCAATTTAAAACAGTCATATGTTTTTGCCCTTTTGCTGATAGCGAATAGCGCAAGGACATGCGAATAAACAACAAGTAGCAACATTATGAAAAAAAAACCCACCTTTACACATTGTTCGGCAGCATCTGAAATGCTTGCCAAATCGTAGCCTCCTTCCAAAGCCAAAACAACCCGTCCACCAGCAAAGTTCATTAACTGGCGAGTCATAAAGCCAAACATTTCTGCCGAGATTTTGTATCTAAAAAAAATTAATGACCATCAAATGAACTGTGAATATGCGACCCAACAAATAAATCAGCTCATACCCTCCTAGGGCGTTTGGATGCCCACTACACGCATCAAATCCAGCTGAAACAAGAATAAAGGTTGGCTGGAACTGCTCCAAAACAGGATGCACAATCACTCTCCAGGCAGCAAGATAGTCAGCATCACGCATGACATCACCAGAGAAGGGCACATTTACGGAGAAACCCTGCAGATAAGAAACCGCATAGGAAAACAAGAAATCTGAGCTCAACAGCAAAATTTGCAGTATTCACCTTTCCAGCTCCCCTTCCAATTTCTGTAACAGCACCCGTTCCGGGGAAGAAATTCCCGTTATCATGGCGATGCAGCGATAGATATAGAACGCTAGGATCTTCTTCAAAGCACAACTGTGTTCCGTTGCCATGATGAACATCCTGAAATAAAAGACTCTCAAGCTGTAAACCATACGGTATCCTAAAAGCGTTTATTACCCAGTCTATGATAGCTATGCGAGCACACTGCTGCGGATATTTGTTCTGCAGGTAACGAGCCGTAATAGCTACGTTGTTGAAGAAGCAGAACCCCATAGCCTAAAATCTGGCAACATCGTTTAAAAAGTGAATTTCGTTGAACAGAAAATGGCAATGCAGATAAATGTAAAATAAATAAATCAAGAAACAGTGAAGAAAAAAAATTCTACCTGATCACGTTCAGAATGGTGCCCGGGCGGTCGGATGCAGGCAAACCCGTTTCGTAATCGGTTCTCGGCCACCTTAGTAGCGAAGCGTTAATTAAGTATTTGTTTTAACAGGTTCAATAGCTAATGAAAATGTCGAGATAAGCCCGTTTCTCAGTAAGTGAAGTTATCATTAAAACGGTTTTGCTATTTTCCTTACGCATCACGCAAGGAAAACCTAAAAGAAGCAAGAGCTAGTCCTTCGTGAACCAGTTTCACCTGTGAAGCTAATTCGATGAGCGATCCAGCTGCAACACGAGCAGCAGTTTGAGTAGTCGCATCGTTGAAGTACGTGTCCGAGTCTATACCAATTCCACCACAAGGTAGCTACAAACAAGAAAATCTAACATAGAGGGGAATTTTAAGGAGACTGATTAAACACACCTGAACAAAACTTTTGAGCGGAAGTTGTGACGGTTCCATTTTGAGGCAGGCGGTAGGTGAAACGGCAAAAAATGTTACATAGGTTGGCGAATGAACCAACCGCAGCTGTTCAAGAGAAGCTTTCTTTGCTGCAATTCTTTCACACCTGAATTGTAAGGTATTATATAAAGGGCACTGCCAACCACATAAAAAAATGCGCCCACTTCTGAACAAGTCCACGTTCTAGCAAACGCGCCCAGATGCTTTGTACTCTTCCACCATGCTCAACATGTGAGCTGCTTTCGCCACAGACGCATTCATGTCGAGCCATGCTCGAATCGTAAGCGAGGCCAGTGGCCTTTCCACCGGACAGGTCACCTAACCCGAGTGTGGATGGCATCTGTCCTGGCGAGAGGACTGGTTGCGTGGAAAGTGAGTCGTCGTCCTCGGGCTCTTCCCTGAACGCCAGACAAACTTCAGTAGCGGCAATAAAGCAAAGGGAGACTTGACTGAAGTATATGACCAAACAGCCTTACCGCACAAGACTTTTTCTTCTGAGGACCAGTTCCCTAAGTTGTTGCTTGAGCAGAGAAGGATTTCCAAAAACGGGTAGCTGCTGTGATAGAGCGCCAAGAGTAGCGACACCGGGGGTTAGTTTAGTTCGATCTGCGACGTCTTCTTCCAGCAAGCCTGCCCCAAGACCGATATGAGTTTTGAACAGGCTTGGAAGGCTCAAAAATGGAGTCAGTTGTGCAGCTGCCATTAACGAAGCAAGGTCTAAATCATCACTGTTTTTGTTTCACTGAAGATCGGACAGTGAAAGCAGTACCAATGGGAAGTTGTGGAGCTTGTGCAAGAGTTGGGGCGGCAAGATTTGGCAAACTCGGCGACGGCATGATCAGATGAGGTGGAAATGCCGTGGCGGCAGCATTTGTCAAAAGCGCATCCATCGCCAGATTTCCAGCGGTATTTCCATTTCCAGATGTCTCGCTGTCGCTTCTTAATGAGAATAATAGAAACTAAATTCTCTTTAAGAGTACGACTCACCGTTTCAGCTGTGGGTGCGTGAAGTTGAAACTGTTTTGATTCTGAACAGGACTTGATCCTTTGCTGAGCAATTTTGCACGGATTCGCATCTTCAGATTCGGTTCGCTGTTCACTTTCCGGAGCTGATACTCTGAAGACGGTTGCGAACTGGCAGCTTGAGCCGTGTGCAAGGATGCGGGCACTCGATAAGGCTCGAAGTGGGGCGAAGACACATTCACCTAAAAAGCCGCTGATTACTAATGAAGTATGCCGCAAACATTTATGCCATAAATGTTCTAGAAAGAAGAATCACATAATGTATATCTCGTTTTCAACGGATGTATCCGTGGTTTGCGTATAAACTGCTACTAGCGCGAGCAGCTGCCGCGGTGCGGCGCGAGGCGATACCTCTGCAGCAAAACCGTTCCAATCTACTAGCAAATCTAAACGTTTCCAGTAAATACGCCCTGAAGGTGTATGCCCTTTGGCCCCCACCGTAATCTCAACCGTAATAACCGATCTAGGCTGTGCGCTATTGTGTTACGTGCCTCTAATTTTTTGATTCGGAAAGGCAAGTACAGTAGTGATTTCCGACGAGGACGTTATTTAAGGCACCTTCTATCCTAAGAAGTTCTCCGAGGTTAAAGTTAACGCAACGAACGCTAAGCACGGTCTATTTCGTAGCAGAAACGTATACGTGCTTTTTATCTTGGTTTCAGAAATATGGACAGAACATCGAAAACTTTACTATTTCTTACCAGCAGTTCAGCGCAGAGTTTCAGCTTACTTCCCAGAGGGTTCATACTTGATAAGCATTGTGATTTTAATTAATGTTCATCAATGTTCATGCCATTGGTCCGATTTCGTAACGTTTTTAGGCTTAATTATCTTCCAGCGAAGTCCAAGCTCATTCCCTAAGGGTAGTCATAATCTTGTCAAGTCCGACTAGCTCAAACAATCCTTTCCTCTTCACCGCTTCGTCGCGATCGCGGTCGCTGACCTCGCCATAGCTCGTTAACGTCCCTCCAATTATGAAGAGGCTCCATGCCTTCGCTAACCAATTGCAGCGATCTCTTAATTACCCCTAATTACGGTGGAGATCAAAGGGCCGTCCCTCGCCCCAGACCAACCAGTACCGTCGCCGATGCAGCTTCATGCAGAAAAAAAACGTATAACTATTACTGTAAAAAATAATTTGCACCTGCGGACTCATAGGAGCATGCTGTTGCGGTGGGGTGCCGGCAAGATTCGTCTGACTTCCTTCTCTGTTACGCTGTGCAATCATATTTTTCAGACGATCCTTCGTATGCTGAGAAATTGTCTGGGAAGTCGAGCTCGTAGATGCATTGCGATGTTCACTGAAAAAAAAACATTGTCTCCGTACACTGTGCCCGTCAAAACGCGAAAGCGTCACGTTACTTACCTTCGAATCCGTTGAGGCGGTGGTGCTTCGCGGGAGGTTGTTGGGGACTGGCTTGATCCGAGCAAACTACCCATAGATGATGCCAGCGCTAACGGCGCAACTAAAACCCAGAACATTAAGTGTATACCAGGTAAATTAAACGCACTCTCACCAGCTGCATCGCATAATCCCTCGTCCATTCGCTCAGGCCCGGACTGCGCAGCGCTACTCGCAGCTTGTTGCTGAGCATGTTGTTGAAGTGTCTGATAATACTGTTGAAGATGCTGCATGTTCAGCGCCTGCTGAGCCCGCTCAAAATGTGCCATTAAATCCATCTGCTTCTGCTTGAAAACCTAAAAGAAAATATCACATCTCTGCTGCAGCAGAAAGGCAGTAACTTTAAGCAGAGGTGTAAGTGAACAGAGTTGCTGGCATATTACAGAGTTTAACATCTGAACAAAGCTACAGATCCAAAAAAGAACAAAGCAGGGAAAACTACTCAACAAGCGTAGTTTTGTGGTGAATCATCTGTTTCAAATAGGGTTGAAGTGTATAGCAGTTTTCAAAAATATTTAGACATTTTCAGACGCAAGCTCTGCCTCTTTTCGCGCGCTTTCGCCTGGACTCTCCTATTATGCAGTGCTGTCCCCATGCTCTGGCCAGTTCTTGCAATGGTGGCACAAATCAAAAGTGTCTAAATATTTTTGAAAACGACTATATGGTGTGCATTACTATTCCCAGTAAATTGCATGGCTCCACAATAGGTTATCATCTTTTACAGCAACTGCTGCGCAGCGATATCTACAGCGTGGGCGGAAAGTAACTAGGCATTAGAAAATCATGATAAGACTTGTAGTTTCAGCCAAATGAATTTGAAAGTGTCAAAATATTCAAATTTCCTGCCATTTTATATTGCAACCAGCGACAGCGCAGTTGAAAACATGCCGTACGCGGTTGACTACGCCGAAGCGTTCTGAGATCAAATGCCATGAAGTAAGGAAATTTTTCGTTCCTGTGAGAACTGATGCTGTGCTACGATCGGAGACAATGAAAAATTCGCATAAAATTGAGGATGACAAACTCGGACGAATGAGCCAACAAGGAGTGGAAGAACTTTAACGCATGCATCTTTTTGTTATGCATTGAAACAAATTCATGTAAGAGTTCTCATCCTACATCTACAGTGAGCTGTCCAGGTTTTCGACCGCTGATCTTTTTAAGCTAGGAAGAGCTACTAGTCTAGGGGGCTGTGGATTAGCCGGGTCAGAAACGTCCACACTTTCCCTATCATTTCGATGTCGCTATGATCCGTCATTTCTGCCATGCTGGAGACCTCAAGAACGAGTATCGCTGACATGGGTGTGCACATTAAACTGAAGAAGAACTCGCGTAGGTTTTCATCGTGAACGCGGAATATGCTATAGAACACAGCGAGTGATCTAAAAAGCTGCTCACACTGTAGAACATCGAGATGCGGAGAAATAAATAAGGTAAGTTCACACTGTCTCCTTTTACAATTGTTTTAGAACTAATGATTTTATTAGCAAATTTCCACTGCACAGTTACTTTTTTCTCGAACAGCTAAGCGCGAACACTGCTTTTTTGCATATGTACTGCCTCCAACGGGACATGACTTCACTATCTCTGGTTGGAGTACAAAAGACAAAAATTTCGCACATCTTGGCACTTTTTGCAGATTTGCTTAATCGAAACTGCAAGTTTTACAGCAATCTTCCAATGCCCAGTTACTTCCCGCCCACCGTACATACGTACATTGCAGCGTCACATAAAGGCGGGCTAACTGAGAGAACTGCGGGAATAGTTTGCGTTTCCGGGGGTTACAATAAAATTTCGTTTAACGTATAAACCTTTCCTCAAAGCTTTTATTGGACATAATATGTCAAAGCCCGTAGTTCTTCATAACACAAGCAAAGAAGCAACCTTTTCCCTAAAGAAAAGTCACCTAACCATACGAAAAAAAAAGTATGACAGCAACCTACATAGACAGCATCTACACCGAAAATTTCTGGACAATAAGTTCATGCAAAAACAAAGCGCTAGCCTCAGCTCTTTCAATTTATAAAAATTACCGTAGTCTCTGGAGAGTGTTAATCTTACATGTAAGCATTTTTTCACCTCTTCCTAGCTCCCTAAGCCAACAAGAGATGTGGCCAGGTTAAAATCTGGCTGTAAATTTCCTAAAAATAAGCGGTGTGGCCAAAGTAACATCTGGTTGCAAAGTTTAAAAAAAAGACAATTACTTTAAAAATAATAAAGCTGACTAAGGATATCCATTTCCTTTACAAAACTTTCCCGCCTGTAACCCACTTTTAAAAATTTGCGTACACACCCACTAACAAGTCTGTATTCGAGTAAATGTCCAACTCAAGTTAGCGATGCGTACGGACGTCAGAGGCACTAAGTGAAGAGACTCACACAGATTTTTGGACTCTTAAGAACCGATGGAATGTATTCCACTGACCTCTGCGCATAACACGGGCTGGATAAGGATCCTACACTACCAAAGTTCCGTAGATTCTACATGCGCTACAGTCTCACCGGAAATGACACGATGCTTTGGCACGCATCCTATTACTACGACTGTAGCACGCCGTGTAAGAACAGAAATGGAATTTTCAGGAATAAGGAACTGTACTGAACCAGCAAGCGTAATGGACTGTTCGGAATGGTATACCTATAGATGGACAAAGTGATTTCCTTCGTTCCACCTTGTGCGTCTTCGTTTCTGAAAAAAAAACTGCTCCATCTGGGCGCTTGTTGAAAAAAGTCCCTTTTTCGGGCAAAGTCATACTTTTCAAAAACGAATGGGTAATTTTTCCGTCGTATAATCGTGGAGATACATTAATAACTAGCAGCTTTTAAAAATCCAAAGACTGAAATACACATGGTTACACGCACTGTGTGCCCTTGCGATCGAGCGTTGAAAGTGTCTCCACTTGACGTGCCTCCAAGCAACTACTTTGGGCGTCTACTTCTTAATTTCAGAGTTAGATATGGCGATAGTAGTTTATGCATTGCTGGAATATGTACCTTTATTGAATCCACTGAATTTGACGGCCTCTCACACGCTGGTACTATTTGTCCTTCTCGTTAACTTAACTTATTCAAAGTTTGCAGCCTCACTTGAACAAGATAAGTTTGCTAATCAGTTTTATTCACAATTTATTATCTGGGATGTGAAGGTCGAAAAAAAAACGATCCTATGAGGAAAACATAAATCTCCAGATCAGAGAGCAGCTCAATGAAGAAAAACGAAAAAAGGGGGTGAAAAGCAACCATCTTCATTACCAAATAAAAATAGGGCCAATAAAATCGTGGCAAGAATATTCACCCACACTCTCATAACAAGCAGCGTCACCTGTGCGTAAAATAAAGCGAAATAGGACAATGTCTGGACTTGACGAACAGCTATGTCTTGCCTAAACAATGCCGCTGGTCTGAGTGCCTCCTTTAAAGCCCGTACTAAACTTCCTGGTATCTTGCTGAATACTAGAAATTGAGACGACTAAAAGGAATTAGTTAGTCATGGAACCTTTTCATTTATAGAATACTTGGAACATTTTAGGATTTCGACTCCCACAGATCTAAATAAAACCACGAAGTAAGGTGCGGCAACTGGTAATATGCAGGAACGGAAACTATATCCTTGAGATAAACTGTGAAATAAAAATCACTTATGTCGGGCCACTGCTCAAAGTAGAACAGACCACTGATAGACGAAGTCGGTGCCCACAGCAATAGCCACAAAAAAGGCTACTGATAAAAGTACATTATTAGGCGATAAAAAATCAGGAAATCTATCTCTGAACCGCAAGTTAATCAATAACGTCTTACTTTAGCGCAGATTTTCTAAGGCTTATAGCAGCAACAAAGATGCTACTCAATAGTCTAAAAAATTGACTATATCGGCCAAGAACGCTTCTCGCGATTTTCTTATGTGGAAAACATAGGTTAAGCATTTTTAGTCGTATGGAAAATTAGAGCTATAATTAAGTAACAATCTTTGAAAACTCCGAAGTGCTTAGAACTTATAAAAATTGTGGGCAGCACCTATTCTTGAATGGGCAACCCATCTAAGTATGCCTGGTGAAACATTTCATGGTAACATGAACGAAAACTGAAGAAGTAGAAAGGGAACTGCATCGGCGATCTTTTTCATCAAAAGCATAGCGCGCACAGTCCGACAAGAAAGTACTACGTCTGGCAATAGCAGGAATTTTCTCGGAAAAAAAGCGAATGCAGTCCAAGAGCGTTTCGCTCTTGAAGCAATGACTCACTTTATCGTGGACTGTGGTAGGAATGGGTGGTACGATAAACAAATTCACTCCTTTAAAACTAGCAGGATTCCAGTGCTGTAGTTCCAGTTCCACGTCAGATACCACTAGGGTGGCGCATGAATTCGAGTAGTTTCTTTAAAGGCAACACTGAGAAAAAAAAGTTTTCTCTGAGGATACTCCGGCTAAAAAATTAGCGAAACCTAAAAAGCCAATGGATTTGTAACAATTTCTCGTAATTCTGAAGAAACCGGGTTCTGATTAGCAGCTTGACTAAGTGGATTGTCATGTAACTATCAGGTTCGGGAAAACTAAATGGTTGGCTACGGCTGAAGTCAGGTTAGGCTTTGACATTCACAGTCGTTAAAATTATGCTTTAAAACTGATGAATATTTGAACTTCTAGGAATAACCATAAGCACAGACTTGCAAGACATCGTCGCGCTGAATCATCAATAGTCGCTGCGGAATCTGGATGAAAATATCTGTCAGTTTTAAGCACATCAGAAAAGCAAATCCAGACAAAAGCAGTGGAGGAAACACCTCTTCTGTCGCCAGAATATAGAAGAAAGTTCCAGAAAACATCTTTCTTTCTTTGCTATAAACCCTCCGAGAACGGGTATGTAGATTTTGGAAAGTGTCCAATAAATTAGGAGAAATTCTCAAAACTAGATTTTTAATGTGCATCAATAGTTCCAAACATTTTGTATTTTTTAAACTTTACAAAAAATCTTACTTCGGAATCAAGCCCTGTGCCATTTCGCTGCTAGGAGAAATTTTCTACACGAGGCTGCCCCTGTTCCCTTCGGAAAAAAAGAGGAAAAAAGCTAGGCGACCGCCAATGACCCTTTTCACTTAATTTACCCTACCTTTTCAAAAATGAATGCAATATTACCTCTTGCACAGTAGTTACCGTGTATTCTGCCCTCCCTGGCTAAAGCAAGCTCGCACTTTAGCGAAGCACGATCTCAAAAGAAACTCACTTCCTATCGATTTTCGAGCAACTTCCATGGTTACCGCTACAAGCAAAAATACTCTATTAACAGTAATCATCCCTTGCATCCGCAAGTACGCCAGTATGAATCCTAACCGAGAGAGCAACTCTAGAAGTGCGAAAAGCGAGTAATGTTCGTATTTCAATGTCTTTGAAGCTGTCTAGCACTAAATACGAGATCTATTCCGTGCGGTGTGTAACCGAAAATGAAGGGCTATCACATCATTGTTGTGCGAGATTCGCACAACGCGGAAGTGCTGAGCAACAATGAGTGATGTAAAGTAAGCGCTGCATATTTTTTGCAACTGGTTTTAGCCGACAGCTTTGGATGTAGACCTACCAGCAGGCATCGAAGATCTCTAGAAAAACCAAACCACATACCACAGTAAAACAAGCTTTGCAAGGCACTTCAAGTACGAGCGAAATTCTAACCAGAAACTTGAAACCGAGATTATTTAGAGGAGCTAAACCGGAAGGACTTGACTGTTGAGACCGTTGGTGACTTCACCTTAGAAAATTGTACCGATTATGTAAAAGGATGATCGAAAGTCCGCGAAAAAAAAACATTCAATATAAACCGAAAGCAGCTAATAAGAAAACCGTAACAGCTATGGAAAGCTAATGCAGCCAGGTGACTATTCCCTGACATTACGAACAAAAGGTAGAACTTGGACTTGTCTGTACTTAGACATCCAAAACACCTCAAGCTCTGCGGCGATTCAAGCATTTTAACATTAAATTACACGGCTCCAAGCACCTTCGACTGAATAAAAGACCAATGAGCAGACTGAAACTAGTTTCTCGTTCCTGTATTACAAATTACAGAATGGAATTAAGATGCACCATGTTTCTGTTGGAAAGTGACGTCACCAGGACCCCCACATATCTGCAAAAACATCCAGCTAACCCATTTATTAGTAACTACCTACGAAATAACAGCTGCGGAACAAAACCATCCTAATAAGGTAGGCGAATTAATTTTGGTGAAGGTGAATGGTCAAAGATAATGGAGCTCCTACTCATGCTGCCCATTCCCGCAAGCCACAATATACTGCCTTCCAGAAAGTGAACATCACTGCTATTTTATAGTTTTCCACAGCTAACAGAATCCCTGAAAAGGCGTGAACTTAATGCCTCACAAAATTAAGCCACAGCTATTAGGCGCGTGAAATAGGTGGTCACCCATGGATTTCTTAATTTTCCTAAAAATCAAACTTTTAAAAGCTTCCGTAACTCGCAAGCCCGTTTAGGAATAACTAATTTCAGAATTTTGTCTTCTCTTGCTAGATATACTGAGACAAATTAGAAGTAGTGATGGCACTAGCACTACCGATGGTGGGAAGAGCCTTTAACTAGAGAGTTAGAGCTAGTCCACAATGTGTGTTTCAGCGCTACAAACAATACTACAATTTTGGGAACAAGAAATCCATTCCAAAATTTTTCTCCTGAACTTGCTACCCTCGTCCACCATTCTGATTCATAACATGGTTTACTGTCTTTAAATGCATCTTTAAAATTTCCGGTCCGGTAACGAAAGCATATACAATGAGTCGTTACTAATTCTAAAATAAACGGTACTCTTTCTTCGCGGACTATGACTAGTGAGGTTGACGGGGCAAACTTGCTTTGCACTGCAGAGGGAGTCCAAAGCAACCTGAAAAGCAAAGAAGCGTGTCGAAGCGAAAAGAGCGGATCAACGTTACGCTAGTTCTCCGTCTTTTAACTTGTTTGAACACGGCCGGCATCCCTTTAGATAACTGGCCCCGCCTACCTCGCTAGTCATGGTCTGCGAAAAAGAGAGTAGGTCATATTTTTGGCTGACTATAGATATCTGAGAAGAATTCTCCTCAGAACAAAAAATGGTTGTACAACCGTAATAAATGCCTTAAAATTCGCATGTCTTCTTTCAGAGATCTGCACTTCTTGAAAAAATTCTTTTTCTTCACCGAGATAGTCACTTCAAACATTACTATAGCTGTCTACTGGATAATCTAGTTGAATGAGGCCTCCTTAACAAGCTAACCAGTATAAAGCATTTTCAACGCATGCGTAGAAGCACTAACCTCACTACAACGGCTGTACTCGGGAATTTCGTTTCCCTTAATTTCAAAATTCCAAAATCGAAAAGTTCTGCATATGCTTTTTTTTGTTGAGAGCATTCTATTCTAGACATCTTTTCAGTACTAAAAATTTTCGTGTTCTGGAGTACGGGATTCCAGTGCACTGGAGATCTCTCAGAATTCATGCCTTGAAAGACAATATTACACAACTGGCATAAGTAATCGAAAAATATCTGATGAAGACCAAAATATACGCATTCATTATAAATGAGTTAAAGCGCAAGATCACATTAACGGAGTTGGTTATAGGAACAAGGCTCTAGAAGCTTGGGAACCTTCGGAAAAATGTCATAAAGATGATTTTAAAAATTTCGGAGCTTTCCCAAAGCGCCTCTCCTACCCACAACGATGCATGAACGAACTTCATTGCAGGAACTCTAAAATTCTCCTATTGCCGTTCAACTAAAACTCCTTTAACAAATTTTGATATCAGTGAGCTCTTTTTCAAGCTCTCCTAGTTATACCAGAAAATTCCGCAAATCCCGAGTGAAACTCCTCGAAGTTATAAAGCAAAGACATTTAAAACCCTCAATCTGAACCACTTAGCTATGCATCAGCTTTTGCTGCTTCACCCTATGAACGTTAGGGTGAAGCAGCAAAAGCTAAGGCTTAAAATCTACCGAAAAGTGGAAGCCGGTGAAGTCACCACGATGTGCTTTCTCGTCGTGATCACAGTCGAATGGGAAAGAAGTAGGTAGTTTTTTTTATGATGATAAATAAATCTGCCTCCGTGAAGCTAGTTAAGAAACTGAAGCAATCAAAAAGTGAAATCTTCACAGACATCGCCATTTCCTAAACAACACCAATTAATTTTGAAAGCGAAGACCAATACCACAGATCAATAATAATAGGTGTATTTTCAAATATGATCGCTACGATTTTTAGCGTTCGAAGGAGATATGCCCCACGGTAGCGCCCGCTGCAATGTCGTCCTCCCTGAAAAGACTGAAGGCAAGAATTCAGTCCAATTTTTAGCAAGAACTAAAAGTACTTCTTGTATGCAAAATTTCGCCTATTCCTACCTTGTCAGGCATTATGCACACATCACCGGAAAACAGAGGTTCAAAGCTGAAGGTTAAAAAAAACAAGTAGCTTGAAATGTTAAGGCATGAAAATTTTTATTTTCAGAACCCATTATTTTGCAAAGCGAAAACGACCATATCTTAGGAAACTATCGCTTAAAAAGCCTGAACAGGAGCAATTTCCTAATGTTATGGGAAGAACGTTCTTGCTATGCCTACACTAGGACCCCGCTCTGAAATTTCAGTTCTTCATACACTTTCGTATTTAAAGCATTGATTCACTCAGCTTTATGAACAAAATCTCATTCCACGTAGATATGCATACCAGAGCTATCGCTTTACAATCAAAAAATTCAATAAAGAAGATCTCAAAACACCACATTCTATCCATACGTAATCACATCATCACTGTTTCCATGAAACAAATCGAGATTGTCATGCTAGTCATGAAACCAGAAGATATGCACGTTACATTTGCTAATGTGTTCTCCTCCAAATACTGGTGGTCCCCGAACACGAGGGAAAGTGAACGGAATAAAATGTGGCGCTATACGTGGTAGAGTTTGTTGACTGTTGGCGCTATTTTGCTGACAAAACTACTAATTAAGTATCGCTAGAAGATATGTCCGAGTTTGCTATTTCTGGCTTATTTTACCTTCGTTGACTATTTGCACATCAATGCATTTTATTCTGAAGAAAAAGTTGAACGGGAAATGGTATTTTCAAAAAGCAACGCAGCACCAAACCTTCAGTCTCATCCGCATAAAGCCAAAGATCTTAAAATTTTCGAAACAGCTTTTTTTCGAACCTCATCTAGATGATGTGGGGAGACGATCTGTTGGATGCTGATCTCCGAAATCACGTTCATCCTGTGCCGCAACCGTATTCTTGAAGACATACTGTGGCAGGTCTAAACCTCAGAATCGCCTAAAAGCCTGTATCGGCTTTTTCGTACCCCGTTTATGAATACCTTAAATTTGTTTCGCATGGCAGCGGCTTACTGGAAAGTTAAGATGGATTCGTTCTACTCACTGTACCGGGTCTGCAACCACTATCCCAACCCTGTAGTCGGTGCTTTCGGATGTTTCTTGTCGACATGTGGAATAATCCCACTATACAAGTTTTGAGGTGACTCGCATAGTAAACCTACCGTAATCCTAGAAACGGGGTTAGATTGAAAATGAGTACGATTTTTGAGGGCCAAATAATCGCTATCGATGAGATCTCGGCTAAAAACAAAATTCGAAAATTTTAGCGCATATAAACTAGCAACCAGTGCCAGAAAACGGCTGATTCTTTCCTTTAATGTAGCATGGCCTTCATACATTTACGCAACGATCTCTATGATGGCTAAGCTTGTGTGTTTTGAACCGATATGAACAGTGACTTAGAGAGTACAACGACACTTCTTCAAAATGTAGACTAGAGAATTGTACGCACTACTAATATTCCCTCTACTGTGTGTACTTTTAATACTCTGATGCAAATGCAAGTAAACTGTCACATAGATGAAGAATTAAAAAAAAGCTGCTTTCTAAATAGGTAAAATTTCTACCCGATAAATTATGCGCCTTCCCACAGATCTGTGCTATTTTTGAAAGGTAGAGCAGCAGCAAAAACATTTACCAGGTTACTGTTCTACCTAAATGACAAAACTGGTGGCGAGATCTGCGTTTAAGTCAGTCATGCCAAATATGAGTGGCTACTTCAATACTTGCGAGCAGACAGCCTTGCCAGAATATCAATGGATACTTTTATCCTAGTCAACGGAGGCACAAACGAACAAAAACATAGATTTCACCAACTTGTCACAAATACTACATGCGAATTTTGAATCGGCCCTCCATTCTGCATTATGCATAGGACCTCACGTAGAAAATGACCGCTTGCCAAGAATGCTTTTTTCCACTCTTCGGCTGGAACTGCCAGAAACAGGAAATCAATATAATAGGTGACTGGACTGCGATCCAGCGCTGTTCAAACGCAGCCACCAGCATCCTTATAGAGGGACTATCTTAGCATCTTCTACACATACTGTCTCCTCAAGTAGTCTGCGGACAAACAAAGTCAGGCGGAGCCAGCAATCGAATGCCTACCAGGTATCTTTAACCATGGCACTCCAACGCGTCCCAACGTGTCCGCCGGGACGTGTGTATCCGCAGAATACTTGAGGAGACAGTACCTCCATCTTCAGGAAAAGAAAAAAGCTATGTATAGAAGACATGAAATTTCCTACAGTAAGCTGGACTTCGTGCAGAGGAGCGGATTTCTAACCGGCTTCTTTTTTCCATGTTAAAACATCCCCGACATTAAATTTAGATATTTGAAAGCAAACTTGACGCAATTGTTTATCATCGGCAAAATCATCTCAAGAATGAGATTCCTGCGTAAATCAACTTTCATAATTCTTTAAATTAACAAAACTTTCAATACATATGCAATTATAAGTTACCCCCAAATCGCTGTGGCACAAGATTTCTAACGTATGTCTCAAAAATCACACACAATTTTCCCTTATCCACCAACTTTGCCGTGTGCTCTGCCGTCTACGAAGAAGACAAAATAGAATAAATCAGGAGCTTCACCGAGCAAGAGCGAATCTCCCCCTTTGTAAATTCGTTGCAAAGCTTCACATTGGCTTCTCAATCCCGTTATTATACGAAAGATTAAGAACTGTTACCACACGAGGGAAAAAGTAGACGATGCAGACAGCACACAATTCGTTCTTTAAAAACGGTACGATATTGATGAGACCCTGACTATAGAGTAGTACAGAGCAGATTATTACCTAGTGTGAGGAAATGTACTGGCATGCATTAGATAGGCACTTGTTGGCAATGCTAGATACGGATGATACGTTAATGCTACACATTATTGTACAAAAGTACAAGCAGCAGCTATGTGGCTCTGAAAACCATACCGATGTAATATTTAATCCATTGTGTTTTGAGCACTCGACGAACACCTTCTAGTTTACCGCTACGTTGTTTTGGACCTTAGTTGTATACTGCACATAAAGAGATGCAATTTCTTTACGATAAGAAATTTGCTCTCCACACACCAAATTTGATAGAATATGATTCAACATTTGGTAGCTCTCACTTCTTCCCATCCTAGTAACCTTGAGATTTTTTCTCAAATTACCTTCAAGATTTTTCGAGATTATTCCAACGACATGGAAAAGCAAACTGACGGAAACGAAATCATTATATTCTTCTTTGTAAACAAGAAGAAAAAATATTGTGTCTTCTTTCTCTTCGCTCTTCTCTTTTGATTTAACGCGTGTTATACGCGCAATGGGGAGAGGAAAGTGGTTATGTTCACTGCCACACCTCAAAGAAAAAGCTTTACAGAGAAGAACTCCAATACCGCTGAATCTGATAAAGTTAGAGATTCAGATAATAAGCTTGCGACGAGGACAACTCGGATCCTGCTAGGGTGCTCTCTACTCTCCAACTCACATGACGAGGCAAGATCCCTCAAACCCTCTCAGCTGAGCGATGTTAGAGTGGCTACAATACCATTCCTGACACTTGCGACACCGTACAAGAGCTCTTTGATGAAGAAAAATGCTTTGCTTAATCTTGGAGTTTTTAAGCAGCTTGCTGCTATTTACCTTCGGGTGCGGTATAACGCTACTGTCTTATGCAGTCAGTGTCAACCAACTGATGAACATCTTTGTATGAATACATCCCTTTGCAAAGAAACATTTTGTCACGCGCAGCATTTCAAGCTGCTTGCTTTACAATAAATAACGGGGATAGTAGTTCAGTAGCATAGAAAGCCTAAAGACGGTGTTCGGCAAAACCTGAGTGTCTGTGAAAATGGGTTGAGCATAGCAAATTTTGACCCCCCCCACCCC
>KN549201.1:432509-443884 GCA_000797555.1 Oesophagostomum dentatum | reverse complement strand
ACCTCCTTCCTACCTCTTCTCTACTACATCCTCCTTCACCCTTTCCTCTCCAACCTTAACTCATTTTTACTCTATTATATTCCTCTTTCTATGCGGGTAGCCGAAAACCATTACTCACAAACCGACAATGCAAAGTGTTATGATAGTAAGTATCCTCTGTTCGTTCGCCAGAGGCGCCCATCTTCCACTGCGTGCTCTTGCACGCGTGTTATTTCCGCCAGAATTATATTTTCGAATCCGAGCAAGTTATTCCGTCGATATCTTTCCTGGAAACCTTAGCTCGGATTCTTTACGGCTCTCAAAGCAGATCTAAAGACCCATCTGCTAGAATTTTTGACCACCAACGTAGAATGCACGCATGGAAATGAGGACGCCTGCATCGAACAAACAAAGGGTAACTAGCATGTGGAAACTCAAAAAAGAACGCTACGGAAGCTTATTAGACCGATACTAAAGCCATATTTCCCTTTCGCGTAACCTGCCACGTAATTGAGGGATTTTTCGACGTAATATATTTGGCTCCTTTTCTCTTCGAAAAACACCCTGAGTAGCCTAAAGAAAAACAGAGTTAAGTACTAGAAAGATAGAATTTTTGGAGTGATATTGAAATGTGCTAGAAGGAGCTTTGACCTAAACATGGTAAAAAACAAAGCTGACATCGGTACCCTTTTCTAGGAAGTAGCCGTGGTAGTCCCCTAATCTAGCCGTGACAGTGGTGGCTAAAAGGGGGTAGTGTCACGGCCAACTAAATCCAGGACAAAGGAATCGATGTTAGCTGTGTTTCTGCTCCAGTTTGGAGAAAACCTCCTCAGACATAATGCGGTACGAATTGTAAAAATCCGCTCGTTTTCTAGACTTACTTCATCAAAACTTAATCTTGAGCAGTAGCAAACACAAGTCCGGATGAATTAAAGGACTTCAAAGTGTTATTTTTCTACCACATTTTGCCCATAAAGATAACTCGGGGAGCTTAATGCGAAGACAGCATTTGTTTTTCACCACAACAAGCTCTACTATAGAAATACTGCAGTCATGTAATGGGGAGTTACGTTTCAGTCTTCTCAGAAATGTGACGTAGATCGACAAGTTGAGCAGGAGCACCGTATTCTCCCTTTATTTTAACGTTATTATGAAGTTCTGGTAGCTATACTTTTTAAAAAGTTTCAGGTTTAACAGCCAGAGCTGAAATTTGTTAGCAGCCTAAATGTTGATCATGCTGGTACGATCGAGTTATGGCGAGCATATGGCCACAGAAATTAGTACCACGCGTATGGCTATTTTTATTTTATTACAGATTGAAATTCCACGAATGCTTTCATTTCACCCTCTTTCCCTCATCTCGACTCGCCATCCTCTACTCTCCATTTCGACCCTCTGCTGTGACTGCCGCGGCACAGAGTTTGAACCTGCCCCAAAAACTAAACTCTAGCAATTCATTTTACTTAAATTTCCTTGTTTTTGCTTCTAACTCCAAGCACTTCCCATCCTAGCTATGTTCCAAAAAAAATTCTGGAGATTCCTCTATCGAAAGACATACTGCAATGTGAACAAGCTCTTAGCAAAATCTGCTCATTAAATCAGAATAGATGTATCCAATCCTCTAATCATCTGTGACTGCACAAAGCGTGGGCGTGCGGCGCTACACGTTGATTTTGTTGGGATTCGTGACGTCACATCCACGCTGGGGTTCGCGCGCGCGCGTGTTGCTCGGTCACAGTTGCTTAGAGGAGACGATAATTCATTTATCTCCCCGGTACTTCATTTCCTTAAAAAAAACAAGAGTTTCTCTCATACCCCAAAGACTTCTCAAAGACGGAGCAAACCCATGCAGAACGGTAATGAACAATTATGAAAATGCTATGGGGAACAAACGAATTCCACCTATTCTGATTTACTGAGCAGATTTTGCTAAAAGTTCGTTCACGCGCCAGCAACAACAAACTGGCATTATAGGAATGAGAGTTTGGCGGTCTAGAACGCAGACTAGAACTGTGAACCGTTTCAGGCCTCTGAAGACGACGAATTAGTCGAAACGTCAGACCGACAAGGAATAAATGTTCCATCTAGCATACCTGTCAGCCAAACAAAAAAAAACTGAAAAGCTATGCACAACAACTAGAAAGTAGATAAACGGAAAATATTTCTAGAAAAGTCACTCGCGTTTTACACGAAGGGAGACGTTCTTCCGTAGCTGCAAAATTATTGTCAAGTAGCAAGGAACGGTGTCAACTTGGCGGAACAACAACGAACGGTACCGCCACCATCCAACAACTTCGTTTAGCGGGAGTTATAACTTCAGGAAACTTACCAACTTTATTTTTAGACTACCAGATCTGAAGTATTCACATTAGAAGGCGGAACTGGAATGAAGTAATCTTCAGGTAACAAAGCGGATTTGAGCTCAGTCGTTTCTGTGCATGGCGGTTCCAGCTATTCTGTCTACCGATGGAGTACAGTATATACATGGAAAGTATTTCGTGAACAGCATATGAAAGTAAAATTAAGCAACTTTTTAAAGTCTAACTGTGGCAAGCAAAAATTAGTGCATTCGCAGCTTCCGGTTCTTCTAAAAAGCTCCATCCATTTACGGTAGTCTTATCCACTACTGTTCAGCTGGTTCACGAGATCCTTTGGTGAGGCCAAAAGGTGCGGGGGTGACTAGAAGAGAATCCAAAAGATGTTCTGGCTGCGCAGTTTTTAAAGACAAAAATCACTGAGTTAAAGCTAATAACAAAAAACAGTTAACTAGAATGACTACATCTGTAAATCCTTTACTGGCTGAGAGACCACTTTCAAAAATTTTCACACTATTATCAAGAACCCCACCCCTCCGCTTCGGATTTTCACTCATCAACAGCTGAAGCTTGTCATGGAAACAGGAACTTCATGAGAATATGACCTATGCGCATACAAGTACGTCTGAGAAAAATGGAATTTCTAGAATCAGAGTGAAGCAGACCACAGACCACTGATGATGTTCCCTTAGATTGCATTGTATGTAAGTTACAAAAAGATGATCCTATGGATGTGGCTAGAGGCTTAATAGATATAATGAAATTCCTTTGTCAGGTTTTTGATTGCTTCTAACTAACTGACCTTTCATCTCGTACCAATTTCTATGGATATTTTTCCGGATCTAAACTGACATTTCGGCGACTGCTTGAGAAAAGCGAAGAACTACGATAACCATTTCGGTTTTTAATTCCCTTGCATTTACTTTTTTCTATACAATTAACGGTATTCAACTCATCTCTGAATAACTAATCTGAAGCTATTAAACCAGTTTGCAAAAACACGAACATGCAGCGGCAACGATGCTCATAAAGTCGGCAAAATCGTTGCTAAGATTCGCCAAATAACCATAAAAGTGGAAACAAAATGATTTTTCTGTACCGATAATTTTATAACAAAATGTTTTTTTAAACGAGCTCTTGTAGGAGGAACTGAGGACTATCAGGCAACTATTAACCTTGTACGGATCCAGAAGTCCACGCAGGAAGGGTCACGCTGTATAACATCAAGAGTCAAACTGAGGCAAAGTCATGAGCGGGCTACAGCTTTACTACTCTTATGAGATGCAGTCCCTTAATCTTCACGATAAGAAAATGAAATAACATGTTTTCTGTTTTTTGCGCGCGTCTGTACAAACTCTCGAAGGACTCGTTCTAAATGTTACTGTGAAATCTGTAACAAAGTAATGGAATTTTTCCAAAATCTCCCGTTAAACTGTGCACCTTCTGCTATTCACCCATCACTCAAATGTTAAGCTGAGTTTCTTCCTTTGAAAAAGAGAAATTCGTAAAAAGGGAGTTGTGAAAAGCGACTTCCTAAAACTAAATGTCTCTACACCCAAAGGCTTCCAAGCCGGTGCTATAGCCACTACGAGATACTGGAAGCTGAACTTTATACCTTGAAAATGCTGTTTTACATACGAGCTTCCGCAGCGGTCACTAGTTCATAGATTCGAGAGAGGTTATACTGCAATCATACGTCGAGGTAGAATGGTAATTTTGCTACTGCTCAGTTTCCCAGTTCAAGGACCAACGTTCTGGCCATTCATTTCTGAGCATTGTTCGCGAGGGAGTCCGTACAGCAATGTAGCGAAAAGCCATCGCACCTCTTGGCTCGATCAAGCGAAATCGTACGCAATCTTGTGGCAAATTACGTCAAAGCTGAACCATTTTTGGCCAAATTTTATGGATGGTATGATTTTTGGCTAATTTTTCTGTAAAGAACGGGACTTTCTCCAAATGCGAGTTCCTCGTATAGGAGAGGAGGGTTACCCTATCGAGTCGTTAATTGGTTTCGCAAGAGCTGTTCTTGGAATGCTGGCAAATTGCGTCAAATTTAAGCGATTTTTGAAGTTTAACTGCAATTTTCATGCTTTGTTGAAGCGCAGTCTCAAAAGCGATATCTTCTCCGAACTTCTCTCATCATGAGGAATCGAATGATATATAACATGCCCATGCTTTGCTGGCTGGGAGCTAAGATCTCGCAGCCGGATGTAATCATAACGGGTTCACGCCCGATTTTACGCGTCCTTTAAACGTACCGGGCGTAAGCCCGTTATAATTACGTCCGGCTGTGAGATCTCAGCTCCCAGTCGGTAAACCATGGACATGTTATATATTATTCGATTCCTCACCATGAGAGGAATCCGGAAAGGACCTCGCACTTGAGACTGGCCAAACTTCAAAAATCGTTAAAACTTTACGCAACTTGCCAGCATTTCCAGAGTAGCATATCAAATGCACCCTTGGATAGGACAAACACCCTTTTCCTAAAGGAGACTTCACATTTGGAAAAAGCCCTACCCTTTACAGAAAAATTAGCCAAGATCATACCATACGTAAAATCTGGCCAAAAAAGGTCAACGTTGGCGCAATTTGCCAGCACACCAGGATAGGTAACCTATCCAAGAAACAGTTCAAGTAAGCGTGGAGCACATTCTGGACCGGTTTTCTTCGTCACGAATAACAAAGGAAGAGAAATTTCTGAACCTTGGCCTAATTATATGTCATACTTTATCCTCTGTTCGCTCGGCGCAGGCGTCACTATCGCCAAGCGCGCGGTCGCGCCAACGCGATTAACGTTGGTGGTCAAAAGTTTCAGCAGCCGAATTCCACGATCTGCTTCTAGAGTAGTGGAGAACACGTGCTAAGTTCACCAGAAAAGACATCGCTGGGACAATTTGTTCGGTTTCGAAAGAGAAAATGAGGCAGTAGTTGTACATGTGCAACGTACACCTAAGGAGATGGGCGCATTCGGTAAACGAACAAAGGATATGTTGAGTGCATAGTACAAAATCTCTCTAAAAGAGATGTCTGCGTTCTAAGCATGTTGCTTTTAAGGCTGAAGCTGTGTTGCATAGCTGAAGTGCATAACGTCCTATCCAGCGACTGCGACAATCACTGGCATTGTACGTGGTGAACCTGATGCTGATTTACTCATAACCATGTCATACCACATTCGAGGGTAACACTTATCCGTACCCATTAGTCTATGTCTCTCATATAGAGATGCAAGGTGCTTTAGATTTGCTTATTTGCGCAAAAAATAGCATAGTGTGTTCTTAGCGTCTGCTGTTTTTGGAGCAAAAAAAAGTTTTGTGGCTTGAAAACGTGACAGGGAAAATTGTAGCGGTCCGTTTTTGATAAGATATTTACCAGCCTTTACTATAACTCTACTCATATTTGCATGAAGAAGTATTCAGTAACAACGCAGGAAATCACCATTCGTGTACTGGCGTTTTTTTTCACTACGATTTGTTGTTACTTTGCAGCATATGTCGCCTAAAAATGCCTATCAGGCAACTGAGCTCTCTAGCTCCAAGCAAACACCTGTTTGAAAAAACAAACTAAGCTCTTCAAGATGTTCACTTTCACTTCTAGCACCGTAGAAAACTTTACCCTTCTAGAAAGAGGTTACAAATTATTTCAGCAAGTTCAGAAAATTTATTCTCGCTGCCCCTTTCCATCGGAAGATTAGGTGTAGAGTATTTCTCCAATCTAAACCAGGTAAAAGCATTAAGTTTTCGCCTCAGTCAAACACATAAACAACGTACTGGAGGAAAGAACTAAAGTAACAATACCCGCGAAACGTATGACAGGATGTTTTTTGTTGCAAATCCCCAGAAGCAATGCACTTTATGTCTTCACCTCAACGATGCCATCAAAAGTGCATTTACCAGTTATTGCAACCAACTTGTCCACTTCCAGGATAAACAGGGAGTGAACGACTAGAAAATTCCAGTTTCTCCATGACGTAGATACTTCCTGTCATCAATCGTTGAAAAAGGAAACTCCCATTTTCGACAAACTGGAAGCAAAACGAAGTGCATTTTTTTCTAAATCACCACCAAACCTGATGACTAGCTCGCTGTAGAGCACTATGTGTTAAATAATTCAGTCAGTAGTAGAGAATGTTTGTTCAAGACCAAACGTGTCATCTACGTCACATCCCACCATTTATCTAGACGCACACCGATTGATAGCGCTTACTTTCGCTCAGCGCATTCTATTTACGAAGTAAAGCAGAATATTCTAAAACGTAGATGAAGTATATATAGCAGAAAATCTTCCTAATATTACAAGCGGTAATGAACGCTTATTCCACAGCAGAAGAGTAAGAAAATTTAATTCAGAAGCAAACTCACTAAAAAGCTAATATATTACGTAAATGTGTGGTTGTTGCATGAAGTAAACATTTGCAATCTAGCTTTTAATCAGTAAAAAAAGTTAAACAGGCGACACATAAAAATTACAAGTCAATCAACTTTGCTTGATAGTAAATTTCACTACAGAGAAAAAATTCCGCCAGAATCTCCAGAAAAAGTCGGAAGAACCTAGAAATTAAGTGAATTACAGTTTATGAAATTTCTACCCTAGTAATGAATAACAACCTTCTAAATTACTAGGCCAAACAACGAACTACATGGATTTTTTAGGCTTAGCTTAGACTTACACAAAGGCTGTTTGCTATAGTTTCATGTAATATTTTTGCTCACGCATAAAACCTTGGGTCCAAGTAGGTCCAATACGCTAATAAAATGATCAAAAGGATCTCTTCCAAACATTTCCCCAAAACCTATAAGTAACTCTTTCCCAAATAAATGGAAAAGCTACTAAGCAAACGTGTGAGCTGCGCCTATTTGCCTTTTATCAAAAATCACATAGCGGTGATTCCTCTACTACATCATCAGAACGTTGTAAACCTGGGTAAGGATCTTCAACCTACTAAACATGCCCGTGTGTTTATCCTACGTATTGAGGCTAGCGCGATGCGAATCGATTGAGGCCGCAACACAGCAAATAATGGCTAAAAATAGCCGCAAAGCGAAGCAAGAGCCAGGGAAGAGGATGGAAAAAACAAGCACCAACTCTCCGAGAATCATGGATGATACAAACGAAGCAGAAAGATGGAAGCGAAAAAAAACTCCTCTGAGCAGCGAAAGAAAAATTAAAGAGTAACCGAGGAAAATAACTGAAAAGCAAAAAAACAGAATCAAAACAATCATACCTCTTGCAGCTGCAGAAGGCTTAGATTTTCCGTTTCGGCAGAGGACTCCGTACCGCTTCCAGAAGGAAGAGCGTCGCCAGCGGTACTCGAACCGCCCTCACTCATACTACAATAAGGATATTTTAGAACCGAAATAAGCGTTCACCGATATAATGTCCAAGTACAAGCGAGAATTTTGCCCGGAACAGGTGGCCAGCAAACGTCACGAAATCTTGCATGGAGAGAGGAAAGAACGTATGCTTCGAACCAGTCCAACAATAAACTTTGGTTATCTGTCGGAACTAAAGAAATTCATACCCAGAAGATCAAGAACTTGAAACACTATTTACGAAACTGCACCAGCACGCATAACAGCGGTGCACTACGATGCTTGCAAAGTTTCAACTCTCCCACCCCGCACATATAAGTACCAACCCTAGTTCTGGCAGCTGCACCAGTAAACAAATAAGAAAAGAGCTTCATAAATTGCCTAGCAAACAAAGAAATAATCAGGCGTACGATAGTGGAGAGCTTCCGTGTGCGCGAGCCTCTGCGTCTCTGGTCGGCGGTCTCCACTCTCTGCGCTCCTCCCGTTTGTGACTCCTCGCACCGGCAAATGTGAGAATCCATTCGAAAGGGTGATGGGGTGTGAACTGCTGGGAGCACGTGTGCTTATCAGTTGAGCATTCAGCTGCTTGGGAATTTCGTCGTCTTACTCTCCCATCCAAGCTAATGACTCGACTAGGTTTAACGTTTTTTTGTCCGGAAATCCCAATTTTCCGTTAAGACCCTAGTCATGGAGTCGTTGATCGCGAAATTCACATTCGTTTGAGCTATAAATCGCTTTTGGAAGGCTACGAACGGCACATTTGGCTAGAGCCAGCATCCACAGAAAAAAAAGAATTTCGAAATTCTTGCACTTTTAGGATACCTAACACAAAATTTGTCCAAAGTCAAAATAAGAGAGCACAGAATGTACAGTTCACCAAGAATGCCGAAAACGTGACAAACGAACAACGTAAGTCCAAGTCCGAAGAATGAACGAGTTGTCCGTCCCCCGCGCACCTCGTAGGATCTTGGGACATTCGAACACGGACGACTAGGCTTCCTCTTGTGTTACATAGAGAGAGACCGTAGCAGCTCATATCTATTGCTTTCTACGTATGCTCGTTGTAGAAATTTCGAGCTTCTGCTATTTGTGGTGTTATTTGTGCAAACATTCCCTGGGACGTTCACTATCGTTAGGATCTCTATCGTCAAAAATTTCCGTTAGGCGTTTCGCTGTCGTCCATTCTCCTAGCTTGAACAAATACGTTTTCACTTTTCCTCGGTGAACTGCAAATTTTATGCTCTTTTAATCTGGTTTTGGGCAAGTCTTGTGGAAGGTATTCTAAAAATGCAAAAATCTCGAAATTTGTTTTTTTCCGCAGGTGCTGCCTTTAAGGTTCCATATTTGCGCGCGAGATTGCGCGATAGGTCATCACGCTGAACGTGAATAACATATTTTTGTGTGGTGAGGGCTAACTATTGAATTATGGTAGGTACCTTCCGTCTCATTTTGTGTTGAAATATTTTGCAGTTTTGCGTAAGCCCGCAGTCGGTGCTAGAGTAGCGTGGAGCCACGCTAGCATGCGCAGTTTCGTTGCATTTACCCCGGGGTAAGCGAGGGAACGCCCATAATTTACCCTCGATGAGTACTGATTTCGAGGTAAGTTGTGGGCGTTCCGTCGCTCACCCTGGCGTAAATGCAATGATGAATACGGCCCCAGTTGAGCAGGGCCAACCGATGGATGGTCAATCATAGGGTTTAGGTAGGCTGCTCGCGTCGCTCCGCGCCACAGACCGCCGGCTTATGTGAAACTGCAGAATAACTTCTAACGTTTTTGACGTTCGCATTTATAGTTCGTTCGTGGCACTGCGCGGCGGGTGGAGTTTCTATATGACAACCGGTTGTCCGTAACGACCGCATTTTGCAGTGCTTCCAGACAGCCGGATGTTATTTAGAAAACCCGCCCATCACCAGTTCTGCAAATGAACTGTACCTTTTGGCGGAACGGATGTGACATTCTTGCTAAGTATCTGGAATAACCTCAGTATACGAAGTTAGAGACGTTTCTCAGATTTTGAACGTATAAGAATGGGGCTCTGTTGTCCAAAATTAGGCAGCAGAATAGCCCTCCAAGCGAAGTTATAGCGGTAAAATTTTGAAGTTCTAGAACTATTCATGCGGGATAATGTCGAAATTCGTGCACCGATCGGTTCGCTTAGTTGGAATTCTTGATTTCATAAGCATCTGCTACTCCCGCAGTGGCGGGAACTGTAGTGTACCAAGGAGAAATAAGTGAATGTGGTAATGTTTTTGAATGTGTCAGAACGTTCCTCTGTCGTTGCTGTTTAGAAATGGTTAGTTCTATAGGTACTACTTTGTGCTATACTTCCCTAGTACCTCCGTAAAAGTTGTATTTTTGTGAGTCCTGCTGAGTTTGATGGTAGTCACCTCGGTAGAGTGCAAAGCTTTAAAGACAGCACCCGTGCTCAGAACGCTTCCTGAGTTCTTGATGGATTCTGGTAGAGGAAGTCAAAAAAGTGTTGAGGTTTAAATTTCTAGGCTCAGAAGTAATTCCTGACCGAGAAACTCGCTCTATTCAGACAAATCAGGGATGCCTTGCGCGGTCCGGCACCGCTAGGGCCGCAACAGTTTTTCGCGCAATTCCAATGGCTGCGCACGCTTTTCGCGCAGAATGCGAGCCATAAAACGCCCGAAAACAACACATCCAAGTCCGCGAAGAAGTGCGCATAATCAGTAAACTAAAGTTTTTGGACCGGAAATAGATCACTGGATTGACGTCAGTATCGATCAGGGTAGACTTCCAAATCATCGATCTGGCAACGCGCGTTAGCGCCATCAACGCAGTTTTTTCTACAGCCGCTTGTTTTTTTTTCCTGTTCTTCTTATGCCTTAAAGGTTCTCCTCAATGAGTTTGCTTGTCAAGATCCGTTCTATCATCCGCTTCGTCGTATTTGTTATCGTTTTGTTCGTTGTTCGCTGATGTTTGCGTTAAACGATTCGTATTTTCGTCTACATTCTCTATTATTCCGTTTGTGCGTTTACGTTTCGTTCGTGCGGTTACGTTTTGTTCTTATCATTTCGTTCGTGAAGTTTGTACTGTTCGTGAAATTCGTACTGTTCATGAAACCGCAATAGCTTCACATATTATGGTTAGAGATTGTCGCACTTCCGATTTTGCTATGTGAAGGCTGAGTATTCTTCTGCAAGAGGCGTCTATCACTATCGTCCACCGGGTATAAAAAAGCTCAAGTTTCAACGAACGGCTTTGCTTTCACTTTTCACGTAAATGAAATGTTGCTTTTAATACAGTGAGATATTTCAAGTGATAGAATTTCAGGAACGACGATTCACTCGGTGACACTCCTGCTGAACGCAAGGCACCTCTGCACAGTTTTGTGGAAAAGCCCCGCTCATTACTTTAACTATCTTATCACTTCAAAAACTGGAGCTTCTGTTGAACATGGATACCTTTGGTTGTTGCAATAAAATTTCTTGATTTACACATGTGTTATTCCTGTATGTCACATTCCTTAGGATGACGCTACGTTTTTACACAAGTATAGTGTTATCCTAGGGTAATGGGCGAGGTGCTGTAAATTCTCCTGGACATTTGAGGCCAAAATGTCTCGGCTTTGCGGCCTAAAAGCGCACGTTTATCGGTTTTGCGTTATTTCATTTGCAGATATAAGGGTGTGCAATGCGCTGCCGAACCGATCCGACAGCGTTCAGAATCCAGGACATTTAGGGAACCAGAATCCCGCAGGCGCAGTCGGAGCGAGCACCCACCCCCCCCCCCCCTCCTCCGCGC
>KN549201.1:409226-423727 GCA_000797555.1 Oesophagostomum dentatum | reverse complement strand
GCTACCGCTACACCGAGTCAGAGATTCTCTGGAGCGGTTTCCTCGGCCAGGGAGGAATTTTGAGCCGAGAAATTTGAACCTGAACCATTTCTTGAACTCCTCTTTCAGAATCCGTCGAGAGCTCGGAAGGCGTTCCGAGCGTGGATGTTGCCTTTAAGCAAGACCGGAGGTGTGATTTGAATCGCTATCCTGTTGTAAAACTCATGGTTTAGATATGGCTGGGTGATCGAACGGTAACGCCACACTAAGGACTATGTTTCCGTAAACAGCTGAGTCCATAGGGTAGAAAATTTTGTGCAGCGAGGTCGGTTTCGGACATATCGAGAGAGCCGTACATAAGTTACTTCCGTCACATTTTACAATAGAAACGTGGTGTTTAGAATTGGCTCTAACATCGGCTGGGTATTTACCAGAAGTTTTGACAACGCGTAAAAACACCAAAGATTGCATGTACAATACTCAATAAGCACTAAATTTGATCCTGAATGGAAACATTTTATTGTGAGGTGTGGCAGAGGAAGCCTAATGGTATCGGGCTCCCTCGAGCCATAGGAGAGCAAAAGTGTGATCCACAACACTGCAAACGCATTTTTGCTCTACTCATTTAGTTAACCGATCCTAATCAACGGCAATTTGTAGACGTTTGGGGTCAATTTCTTACTTAGTTGATTAGCTGCTTTCTTCAGAATTCTCCAGAAATCATAGCTTCCGGTGTGATGATGTCCAGTTCATGCCTTCTGATCCACCGATACTTGGCTTTGAAGTTAGAAAAATGTTCATAGGTATTCCAAATTTTAAACTGGTGAACGGAGGTCAGAGTAGCGGAAACTTACATCAAGGAATTAGTTTGCATGTTGGATTTAGTTCCAGCAGCAAAGCAGGCCGACACACTTAGGAACTCCAGGAATCGTTATTTGCATGAATTCGGGCGAAAAACTGTTCTTTGCCTTAGACTTGCGTTGGGTTTGCATGACGTTTCCAAAAAACCGGTTCAGCATGGTTTTCTGTGTTTTACACGGAGTTAAAGCACTGCGAATTGCGTTGACTTTTAGAACCGTGTTTTGAACGTTTACAACTTTTGTTCTGCACGGGATCTGCTTCAGGTTTGCGAGAACTGACTTCAGATCTGAATCACCCGAATTTGCGTGAATCTGTCCCGCATTGCCACGAATCAGTCTTCGGACGTGATTAACACGTCAGAACGGGGGATTGGGTCAAGCGCCACGTACGCAGTAGCAGCGTCTTCGGTTGCTTTTTCAGCTATTTTTGAAAGCTCTTCCTTCTGTTCTTTCTTCATTTCCTCGTTTTTTCGCACTTTTTTCAGTTGTAGTTTGGAAGCGGATTGATCCGCAGACTACGGATTGTATGCATGTTGTCGATTACTGTATTTTCTGTTTGATGTTCAAAATTTACTGAGCTTGTCCGTGACTCATCTCCGATGCATCATGATCTTCTAATGTAAGCACAGCGCAGCACTAAACTACATTTAGAAAACGCCATTGTTGGTGCTTTAGAGATCGTCAAGTCATTATCTTCATGATATTATTGTTGTTGGTTTTAATTGCTATTTCTTCACTATTCATGTAATGCAAAGCATTATATATAACGGAGTCTGGTTGAACTCGAATAGTTGCATTATCCACTCCATGAACTAGGTTGGTGCAATATTCCGACAGGCGCCTCAGAATCCGGCACCTCAGGATATCCTGTTTGAATTATGGTAGTGGCCAGAAATTACCCACCTTTCATCATCTTTGGTTCCTCTTCCATCCTATTTGCATGCCTGACACTTTTGTGTTATGATTAATAATAAAGCAGGAAGGGTAGTAGCATGCCTGTGTGCATGTATATGTGTCTGTTTGTCACGAAATTCACTAAATTCGCTCAGAAGAAACCTAGAGCATTGAAAATTGATATATCGGTGGTCGCTCGATTATCTCGCAGGTTTGTAACGTCTCATTGTTTTGGCGCGCATACACGCCAGGTTATGCGGCGTTGAGCGACGCCAAACTTTAACATGGGTTCCTTCAAAGCGGGCATTTGCTCATGGGAAAATGCTGCGATGAAATTTGTACTGTGGCTAGAGAAAGCGTCCTTCCACATACACTTGACGCAAACGTTGGGGCAACTTATCGACCCCTCACTGCCAGAAAGATGGGAGCTGAAGCTTGAAGAAGTTGCCGAGTGTCTTCGTGATTTGGTCCTGTTGTGAACTTTTTTAAACCAGTTGGCATTGGATATGGCTAAGCAGCCAATAATCCGAGGGGGCGATGTCTGCTCTATAAACAGGCTGCGGTATTACTAGCCAGGCATAGCTTGCTAGCTTGTACTGCGTCAACTTCGCCGTGTGTAGTCTGGCGTTGCCGTCGTGGATGCGATTTCGGCCTGTTGTCCTCACGTGTTGTCGATATGGATCGTGAGGCTCTGAAGTTGACGAATATAGGGTTGGGAATTTATAACTTGCCCCTGGGTTAAAGCTCCCCGTTCTCCATTCAAGCTAGACCTGTACAGCCAATGCGACCGCTCCGCATCAGCCAGTGTATGATCGCCATTCTTGAATTTGGTAAACCATACTGTGCATATCTGGTACAAGTACTAACTTCACCGTATATTTGCACAAGATTAGCGTGAATCTGGGTTGCTCTCAAACCAGAATTGTGGTAGGAAAAAAGAGCTTTCGTGAATGTTGTTTATAGCCTCAAGATGCTAAGCAATCTAACGCTAAAATATTAGGGTCTTGCGAAATTGCTACGATGAGCTTTTTATTGATGTGGTTTGATACTTCGGCCTTCCATCCTTTTCATATTCACCTTATAGGGACGCACTTAATTCATAAACGTTTTTAAAGCATATTAGTGATGTTGCAGAAATCTGCAACTCTCAAGGATACTGGATGGCTCAGAATTCGAATATGCTCAACAGATCGGAATTTTACTTGGAAATTAAACCAATTTTACATTGGTGATTTCTATCGTTGTACAATAAATTGCACTATGCCGCTTTGTTGCATAAAAATGTGTATTACACGATTTGGAAGCTTGAATTCTTAAATGCTTCCACGTTTAATATCGGCTTTGTAGGAGGTAGCGTCAGCATTAGAGGAGCGTTGCGTTCTTGAGAATGTGGCGCCTTGCTTTTAATTTTTGCTGTTCATACTAATTCAGGAGAGCTTTCTGCTGTCGACGATTTCTCAGGCAGAGCCAACGTCAATCGATGCCCAACAGAGGAATCGATGCAAAGCCGAAGTTGAATCTATACAAAACACGGTTGAGACGGACCGTGTTTGAATGTGTTAATCACCGGATTGGTATTCATCAATTCTTGCAGAACAGAACTTTATTTCGTGCAAAACATGGCTCCTGAGCTTCCTGTGTATAGTCCCATCATGTAGTGCTTTTGAATGGAATTACTTTTAGTTCTGTAATCTGTATATGGCGTTAGCCCAGGAGGGCAAGAGATACTCCGTAAACTTTGCAGCATATTATACTCCAGACTATAGGTACTGCACATGTTAAAAATTAAGTGATAACAGTGCCTGGAAGACTTTCCGCTTCATTAATAAATGCAAATGTCTTCGCCGGACTTCCGTACATGTGGGCAAAAACTTGAAGCGGTGCAGAATTTCTGAGTTTATATTAGGTGGATTTATAAGTTTCTCTTTGATCCTTCCGTATTTTGTGTGCATGAATGTTGGTATGTCGTCATAATGTATACATGACGTGTACATGTCACTCTATCATCACAATAGCTAGCACTCCCCCACCCTGCATTTGCAGGCTACAATGCCGCACAATCATCACCGTAATAGAATGTACCTACGCCACTGCTTACTTTTGTATCACGATCCGGGCTTCATTGCAAAGGAGGCACATACCAGGCTAATGGATATCTACAATGAGGACGTCATTTCTTTCAACACATGCAAGATTTGGCTCGCCCAAATTCAAGAAGGTAGATTATTCTGTCGAAGAAGCTCCGAGGTCGGATCGACCGACGGAGTTGGATTTGGAAGTGTTGCATTCCACCATGGAGGAGGACCCGTATCTTACCACCAGGAAGATGGCGGCCATGCTCGGCTTCGGTCAATCGACTATTCTACGTGGACTGGAAAAGTTCAGTAAGACAGCAAAGCAGTCCGCAAAAAAGTCGTGGCGGGAAACTTATGAATCCACCTAATGCTTATCCCGTCAAGTACCTCATCAGCCTTGACCAGATTTAATTTCCTCCATGTGTACACGAAACTCCCACATGACAGGAAGAGACGGAGGATCCTTAGACTCTATGGCTTATGTGCGGGATTAATGCGTGACCATACTTGGGCGGCCACTACAGCGAATGAACATGATTGTGCAGCATTGTTTGGGATCTTATGCTGCAACACTGATTATGTGGTAGTTGGCGGAGAGGTATAAACGGCATCAACTCATTTGTAATTACCAGACACTTGTTCCTGTTGTTCACTATAGACTAGTTCGTCTTTCCCTACTATGTGAGAGTTTTGTGTATGCCGTGCCTGGAAAGAATCAAAATTGGCTAAGCGTGATGATGTAATTGGCGGAATGTGCATAATATTACAAATTCTCCACTGCTTTAAGAATTTGAAAAGGATGGAAGGCCAAAGTATCAGTATCAGTAACGTTTGCCTTAACCCTTTGAGCCCCGCTGGTACATATATGCACCAGTATTTTTTCCTCCTTATGACGAAAAATCCAATAAAACTTTTATGCAAAATTGATAGTCCTCTAAGAGCTCTATGTGAAATGAGTTTCACTAATTCAAAACATTGCTAAACGGAAGAAATATAAAATGTCCAAATTTCGACTTTTACTTTTCGTCGAATTTTTGAAATATATCAAGATACAGAACACTGTAGCTGTCGGAGTTATATAATGCAGTAACTACATTTCAAACACTATTTTTGCGATTTGTTGAATTTGGTGGAATTTAGAGTAGTAGCCTTCCGAAGTCAATCACGGTTGAGAACAGTGCATATGTCGAAACTTTCGAGGGTGGAAAGTCGTAATCGCGGTCAGAATATGGGAGTTTACCTCATAACGATAACTGCGAGGGACAATTCAGCTGGAGTGAACCGGAGACATGCCTCAGACATTTTTTTTAAAAATTCGTCGAAATTTCAACTGATGCTCCCTCCTTCCAATAATGCATAGTAATTCGCAGCTTTTTAAAAAAAAATTATGCTCCTTTAACTCACTTCCCTTGTGGAAGATTTTGCATAACATTGAATTAAAGATTATGCAGCTTCAGCTTTAGATACTCCTTCGTTTTACAAATATAAACCACGTTTTTCGACTTCAATATGGCCATCTGCGCTAGGCCACAAAAATTTTTATTAAGCGTAGAAAACCTTGTCCGACAAACCTTCCACGACAACTGTAATTCATGTGGGCTGAACTATTCACACGACCGCTCTTTTCAGTCTTTCGCACGGAGCGTGACTCAAAGGGTTAAATATCGAATTCATTTTGTGGGGTATGGAGCAGCGGTAACGTAATGGTATGGGGCTATCTTGGCTTGTACAGAACTACAGCTCGTAGCACAAAACTGATGGCATTGCTGACTTACCTATGTACAAAAGTATATTTAGCAGTGCCATGTTACTTTTTCCACACTGTGTCCACTTGAAATGGATTTTCCGACCATGTGAGGATCCGGTGCAGTAATCCGGACCAGTTCAGGATTAGCTAAAGTCGAAAAATGTAAATATTATACAACGTTCGACTCATGACCCTTAGTCACGTCCGATAGGAGTTAATTTCACAAAAAAAACTGGAGGTACTAAGGTCAGAAATGCCGCAGAAAAGTTCGCTTTAGTAATGAATGAATGCCAAGTGACTGACGAGATGGTGACAGAATACTTCGTCACCTCCGTGCTCTGTATGTGTAAAATGGCTATTGACATACTGATTAGTCCCACAAAATATCGGTAGAACCGTGTACGTCGTGATAATTTTTAAGATTTCTAGTTAATATGTTATGATTTGTGAAAAGCTGACAAACTTTTGTCACTCATTTTCAAAGAGAAATTTATTTTATCATATAAATTTAGGGTGTAAGTTCGGGTCCGTCTTGGCATCGACTGCTATGAATTCGGCCTTCTCCGGCAGAAATTTCTGGTACCAGTTACAAAGTGCCAATGAAAGTTAGTGTATACGCAAAAGCATTGTCATTTGAATATATTTGAATCGTATTGGTTAAATAGTTACCTTTTGAATATGTGTATGGTGATAGAGTGGTACATGGGATATTTCTGAAGCACAGAAGCGTGAAATACCTGCCCTTCCCACCTCAAGAATACCCACATTTTCTGGCAGCAGCTGGGAAAACTTGTGACAGCTCTTCAAGTGCAACGTTTACGACCAGCCTATACAGCTCATGACGAAATTTACTTGTTTACCTGATGTACTTCAAGGAGACGACAAGGCGGCAAGTGTTAGATTTCAAGCGAACGAGGTCGACTATGAAAAAGCGCAGCATTGACTCGAGCTTTATCAAGGATGACACAGTCATTGAATAACTATACCGGAAGCTTGAAAAACACAGAGCCGATGGGATTTCAACGCGGCTGTAACGGAAACTGCTGGATCAAGTGGCCACAACTATGGCGCATTTGACAGACAGGAATCTGGATATAATCCACACAGCTGCTAACTCAGATATTCAAAAAAAATTTAGTGAGTTCATACAGCTGAAAGTCTCCTAGAAAAGCTATTAAAACTGCCAAGCCTAAGAGCAGGGACTCGAAACGAATTGCCGATGTAGAAGGAATCGCCAGGAAAGATTTTCGTCTGCCTCACGATTTTACCTGCGAGATCTTATTATCTGTAGCACGTCCTAGCCTGCAGTGCTTCCGAGAATGATTATATTGTGCAAGGTGCAGCAGCTGTCGTGGGCGAATGGCTGAATCATAAAGGTACAAGCAATTTACAAGAAACACCCCCAACTTCCTCCGATTTACGCACTGGCTTTTAATATATTAGGTTGCTGCAAAAGCTTTTGGACTTTTTCACACTTTTATCTGAAAAGCTTTGTTTCCAACAGGACATCACATTAGCCAGCAATATAATTTCCATCATTGTCGACGACTCTCGCCAAAGACTAGGCAGATCATGGATGCCTTTCGCCCAAAGCTGTGCCTATTTTGAATATAAAAATGTTTGCAAGCCGCCGTCACTCGGTTATCGTTATTGGCTTCCATCCAGAAACTGTGATAAGCACCGAAAAAGGTTGTATTCTGACGAACCAATGTCTGGGCTGTATGCAGGATGTGGCAGGACATCCCAGTCCAACTGGCACAATTTTTCCTGTGTCCCTTTTGATACATGTCGTACAGCGTTGTCACAGAGAAACCTTGTTTTGTCCAGCTCTGGGCTCGTATTCATAAAAGGAGTTTGAAATTCCAAGCAGTTTGGAACTTTCCTTAGGGCAATTTCCTGAAAATGCTTTTATATTTTTGATCATAGCCGTCTCTTTGTGCTCGTTCTTGCTAGCCGAGTCAAAAGTGTATCATGCAATGGAAGGAAGCTTTTTGAAAGTGCATTTCCAATTGTATTCGGAATCCAAACGGTTTTCTGAATATGGGCCCTGATGTTCCTGTGCTGGTGGCATCCGTCAAACGCTGTAGCTCTGAACAGTAGGCGGCACACAAGGAGGTTCCTCAAAGACTGTGCAGCCTTTAATGGAGGGTGCAGTTGCCGGAGGAAGGGTGTCCACAGGGGATCTCGGGGAGCTCGCAAGTAATTAATGACAAAGTCAGCAACCCCGGCCACCGCTCCGCCCGCTTGCCGGCTTGTGTGTGATGGCGTACGTGCAGGGGGAGGTTGGAAAATCAGTTAATAAGTGATGGAAGAAGGAGAGAAAAGATGTAGAATTGAGATTTATAAAAAAAAAAGAAATTCAAGTCTGATGTAAATGTACAGTACGATTATGTATATTGTTTAAAATGATGCTCACTTGTTTATAGAGGGGTAGGTTAATGCTATCACTGCTTATTACGTTAGCAGGGATAGAATATAAGCTGTCATAGAATAGAGTGTAGTCATTTTGCTATTTCAAGTGCCCGCGGTAGGAAGAGGACCACTGTGAACAAGCAGTGAAGAAGAAAGACCAACAAGAAGAAAGAAGCATATGGGAGAGAAAGAAAGAAACAGAGTGGTACGGCAGCGACGGAGAGTGCCTTGACGTTTCTCTGGACGTCAAGAATGTGAACTGGAGATGTAATTACCAGATGTTGCGACTAATGTGCTATAATCTCTTAATCACGTTTCGCCGCCCAGTAACAGGCTAATTTCATCTGGGCTTTTTATGTTCAGGCTCAGTTTCACCCTAGCGGAAAGGCGATATAAGGTTCTGTTTCTCTTGTGTTTCAATGAACGCAGATAAGATGTTTGTCCCCTTTGTTGTCCCACGTAATGGTCGATCAATAGACTGTTGGTTGACCTTATTAGGCAGAAGAGTACCGGAGGAGACGCAGCTGTACTGGCGGAAAGGGGGGGGGGGGTAAAGGATCAGGAAATATGATATGAAAAAGACGCAACATGTTTCAAGAAGTTGAAATACTGGAAAAAGTTGTAAAAATTTACTGGAATGCTGCAAAATTACAATATGAATTAGAACGAGAAAGCATGCAATAGTAGTATAATTTCACATAAATCTACATAGAGTTATGTGCTCAGATAGCCTTGCCGGAAGTGCATCTAATCATCTTTTTGCAGTATCTTTCGTCTAAAGCTAGTGTTATTGAAGGAGCTCTGCGAATTTGCTCAAACAACTACATCGCCTTGTCCACATTTCCCCTCCTGATGCAGTCCCTCTTTCTCAGCTGTTTGGAGTCTTGGGGGTACTGAAATGATGTGTGAGAGCATACAAAACCGTGCAGGGGGTTAATAGGAAACACACCTTTTCCATTCCGACCAGTGTTGCTTTTGCAACTGCTGCCATATTGGGGACGACTAGGATCAGCTGTACCAGTGGAGGGTGGTGTTTTCCGATAATCCTCCTCATCTTTCTGCAACAAGAACAGTAGGTAAAAGACAATGAAAAAGAAAGGCTTACCCGTGTTAGTTCTCGGTCGCACTGCTGGTGCGCTGTTTGTGCACCATGTATTTGCACCACATATATGAAAAGGCTCTTACTTAGGTAGCGCAAGAACTTCCTGTAAGGAAGGAACGTAGGTTGGGCTTCATACATTGGAGGTGTTCTTAAGGCATTAACCAGGTGAAGGCAATCGCAGGAAGAAAGGGTAGGCCTTTTATCGTACGCCATCATCGGATGACTCGTAAAGCCCTTCCCTTTCCCTTCACGAATTGAAGGGCTTTTTCTTGCGCACCCATGTTTGGCTAAGATGTATACATTGATATTCGAACGAATATTCGAATAATTCAAAATTTCATCTATTCGAATATTCGAATTATTCGAGAACCTGGAACATTCGGAAATTCAAATATTCGAATTATTCGAAGACCTGAAAAATTCGATTATTCGAATGTTGGACTTGAGCTGCAATTAGTGAGAGCAAATGTACACTTGTAACACCCGCGCAGTACAGTGAGAGGAGATATTCATTGCTTGTCATTAGGTCACTCGATTATTTTCCAGTGAACCTTAAGTATCGTATTTCCTTCCTATGGCATGAGATAGTAGCCACGGCTTTCATAGAAGTTTATTTTCGAGTGAGTGATGGACCCGTTGGTTTATAGGAAGTGCAGCTGAGGTAGATCTTAGCAATAAAAATTCTAAAAAATTCAAAGTTGGTGGTGAAAAGTGATTAATCAAAACGACTCGTTTACAATTTTCCACGCTAGCTTCAAAAATCTTCAGCCAATTAGCGTCAGTCTTACCCGTCTTCTAGATTTCTGTCTCCCACTTGTCTGCAACAAACATCTTCACCACTACTCTCCACAGTTTTCGGAAAGGTAACTAAATAGCCTTAAAATATCAGGTTCATTACTTTTGTTGGGAACCTTGTCTCGGATTCTGGTCTATGTTATGTCAAAGGTTTCACAGCATTTACTGGTAGGAGAATCTTGATAAGGTTTATTCTATAGTAACACCTTTTGTCCGCCATTGCTACTGGTATGACTGTAGAGTAAGCTCCCGGAGTTCCACCAGAAGAAGACGTCATGCAAGTTTCGCTGAAGCGCTCTTTTTAAAGGCAATGCACGCGGAAATTTCTGAACTGAAACATACTTACAAAAATGCTCGGAACATGAGTCCCGAGTACACTTGGTGCCTAGAAAAAGGCACAGTTAGCTAACCGTAAAGAGTGAAAACGACAGTTTTTTGTTACTTGATACAGAAAAGGAAGTGCACATTGTCACAACTAGCTCTGCTGACATGCGTTCCACGCATGAAGGATATTGCTTGTTATAACCTATTTAACGCCGACTCCTTGCGAATAAATTTTCGCGCAGTGACAGCATAACCTGAACAATACCGTTTTTAGTTCTTCTTCTGTCATCAGTGCCAGTTACGTTTAAAATCACTAGATGATTTTATGGAAAACATAGCTGTGTGCTAACTTTAAGCTGCAGACATAATCTATTACTTGATTTTGATGCTCATCTATTTTTTCCGAGGAGTCTTATAGTGAGTGCTAAAATACAGGCTGGCACTGCTATGCTCTACAGGTCTGAGAAACGGGTGACATTCCAGACTGGGCAGTTTTGAAAATGCGAATAGCTATGAGGCGTATCTATTTAGGTAAAGCGCGTATATAAATGAGAGAAACAAAGTTCTTCACACAAGGTACAGTACGCCCTCATGATAACTAAGTGGCGATGTCACCTAGGATAAAGTCTAATTGAAAAAGAACAAGAGGATCGGCACAAATAATACTTTGCTAAAGCCGTAGTAAGCGTCAAAAGGACAGTAGTAGCTGTAAGACATAGTTTGAGCGAATTGTTCCCCCATGAACTCCATGATTTATATTCTCCTGAGAATGTAACGAATTTTTTGTCAACATATGGTAGAGGTGAATCGAACATAGACTAGGTGTGGTTGACGTGTTACTGTTACCTCTGCTTGCTTCCTTGTCTACAACATCATGTGCTAGACCGTGAGGATAAGATTCCCGCACGAAGCATCTATGGATTTTTCTTTATCTGTCACTTTGTGATCATCGGATATGTGTACGTAGCAGTTCTCATAATACATAAGGTTTGCCCGATCGTTTGTTTGAATAACAAAAGTATTATATTACACTTTTTTGAGCTTCTATATATTATTCGTACTTCATTCCATGTCAGTGATCGTCCTCGACCCCTTTTTCCTCGTTTTCTGGGGTAGTTCCTTGTATTTTTCATCGCCTTCATGTTCTCTTCATGATATCTCTTAGTACGATATTCGTTCTCAATTTTTTATTATTTACTATTATAATTACCTCAATTCATCGTTTTCCCGGCCTCCTGCACGTACACCACCCTGCACTGGCGGGCGGAATGGGCGAGACAGCGAGCGGAGTCTCGCGACTTTGTCGTTAATCACTTGTGAGCCCCCTAGGATCCCCTTTTAACACACTACCCCCGCTAATTGCACCCTTCAGTAAAGGCGGCATGGTCTTTGGAGAGCCTCCTGAGGGCTCTCCGAGAACATTTGACTTCGGGGCCTCAGTTCACGCTGGAAGCAGCTCTCAATATACTAGACTGCGAACATCCGAACAAACACAGAGCATTACTTGGCGTTGATGAGATTCCGACTTTGCCTGTACCTGTGGCAACGTCGGTCTATAACCTCTTGCGTTTCATGTAGACCCATAACTTTTCATTTCTAGTAATTATGGTGTCCAGCTAACTGAATGCACGTTTTCTGGAAAACAGAGTAAAACCGTCCTCCACACGTACTGTCGACGTGAAAAATACATGTGACGAGCCGACCACGTTGCACGTGCGACGTCTCTCCAGTCAAGTCCAGTGATCTCTCTAGCTCTGCCTTCTTTGCGTATCCAGCATAGGACTTCTGCCTTCCCATCACGCTCGCCTGCATAGCGGTCGGCTTGTGGGCATGTATTTTTTCCGTCGACCATAGTTTTTCCTCGATTTCGATGAGGCTGTGAGGAACTCAAACACAACTTGCTAACCTTTCCGATCAATGCCAGGCTGCTACTACTGTCGAATGGGTACATCCAAGCGCTGCGGCTACTTTTGTTCTGATAAGATGTGGGTCCCTCTCCATGATGATGTCGATGATGCAGATCTCCATTCTTTAAGGATGTAGCGCGACCTGTGTTTGTACATTATGGCTCTGAGGCTGCTTTCTTACGAAATATGTGCACCACGCGATGGTGGCATTCGCCGACATTTAAACCAGAAAGATGGTCATACAGTCCACACGCTCTCTGGACAACGATGACAGCTTGGGCATACTGAGTGTAGCAGATGCCGGTATTAGATATGTTATAGGACTCATTTCCACCGGTTTATATACCAGCTTAGAACTTGTCGAGACTCTTTAAAAATTTTGTCAAAAAGGTGCTCAAAAAGTCTAAAAACTTTTGCACCAACCTAAGATATTCTAAGATTCTGTCTACCTCACATGTGAACTGCTCTATAAAATATCAGTATTTAAAGTTAACAGATACCGAGGTTTAGAAATGAGAAGGCCTTGGACTTCCTCAATAATGTACCGCTGTAATTAATTCCTCTCGCTAAAGAAGCGTTATCACTTCGGTAGAACATAAGATCTGTTCGTCAATAGCTGAAGCTCCTGCAATGATGCAGGGCAACAAGCCTTATATCGCGATTCATTTCAAATAAGAAGCTTGGATTAGTTTGGAATACCTCAGAGTACCATCACGCTGTTAAGAATATCTATCGAACAATCGTGGGAACTACGATTAGGCAGAATCAATTTGTTGTACTGCTGTTTGTTAAAATGTGTGCCAAAGGACAGGCCTAAGGACGCTTACTTCGTTTGTGGGAGGAGGACTGCGAAAGCCTCGAGATAGATTTGTGCCTCTGTTCGGTCTAATGGCAAACTCGTTCTCTGCGCGAATTACGACAGACCTCTGGATGATACAAATGGGAATTATACTATCTACGTAAACAGCTTATCAGAGCCCCACCGCCGCGAAGTTAGTCTAGCTCAGAATGAGAGTACTTTAAAACAGCACGAGTTACTCTGATAAGAGAGTCTCACATATCGGATAATGTGTTTAACTTGTTAAGCCTAGGACGTTCGTTTCCGATTGCGCAAAATGTAAATGAGACGGTGTTCCGCAAGATTGTCGATGGACTGCGTAAGCCAAGGGATTAGCTTGGGACAAGATCTACCTTACAGCACCTTATAATATTCAATGCCGCTAAGAAAAAGACTGGCTCACTCGTTTACCCTTTCCCAATACCTCCTACGAAGAACTGGATCCCATGATTGAGCCAGAGATGAAGTGCAGAATTCTGTCTTCCGGGATATCAGCCGCTTATGTTCAAGAAAAATGACTACAACCAATGAACCTGGCTCATTCGCAGTGGCCCGGACTTAAAGAGCTAAGAACTTGACGACTAACTTTAGTGTGCGAATATTCGTAAGTGACAAATTGGAGAATTTATGGTTTTACCAACAGCATTGGATCGTTAGAATGTGGAAATACACCACAGCGATAAATCTTTACATCATCATGTCAAAGAAAAAGATCTACATGCACAACACAGACGTCTAAACTACGTTTGGATGATAACTGGAGGAAATCCGCCCGTGACGAAAGATTCCTCAGCAGATTGAATCTGGCGACAACTAACTGTCCAGTCTTCTTTAGCTTAATTAAAATGCATAAACTTGATATTTCCAACGACACCCGCTCGATGATAACCGAACAATTGAAAATACGACCGATAGTAAGTTGTGTGGTAGGTTCAACCGATAGGATTTTATGGTTTTTGAGTAAAATAGTCAGCCAACTACTGCTCAAAATTCCGTCCATCTTTCATGCACCAACAAACTTCCCGAGCGTCTGCGAAATTTCAGACTCGACGTTGGCTGTGTAGGAGAGTGATTCAGTTTGACTTCTCTATACACCAACGTTCAAAATGAAGAAGCATTTCGGACCCTATCCAAAATGCTTAGAGATGGTGCAACCATCCAGATCTACGGGTTGAGTAAGCAATGCAATATGCCCCTAATTAACCCTTTGAGTCCCGAGCCGTGCGGAAGCCCGGAGGGAGCAGCTTACGGTTTACATTAATAGTCTAGGCCACAGCGATCACAACTGTCGCGGCCGATTTCTCAGTTAGGGGTTTCTTTACTTTTTAAAAATATTTGCAGTTTAGTACACAAAGCAGTTTTGAAGGCAAAAACTAGGTGTAAACTCTGTAGAGCGAAGAAATATCTGAAGTTAAGGCAGTCTAATGCTTAGCTTGATGTTGTGCAAAAGCTTTTACAAAAGAGGCGAATTGCAGGGTCATATACAAAAAAATTCGTAAAATACCATGCATTATTAGAAGGATGTGAGCACCAGTTGAAATTTCGGCGAAATTTTTTAGAATGTCTGG
>KN549201.1:336748-347961 GCA_000797555.1 Oesophagostomum dentatum | reverse complement strand
TGGTCAAAATTAGGCGCGGAGCTCTATATGAAACCTACGCAGAAGCTCTGGTGTCTGAAGAATTCGATAACGTGAAATACTACTTATGTCCTCATGTATTCTACGGACACACATATCCCGGCAGACACGTTGGGACGCATTGGAGGGGCGTGGTTAGAGATATCTGGCTGGCCTGGGTGCGAGTCCGAATCATATTTCTGGGAGCTGTCCCACTCGCCGCACCAGTAAAACTCATCTACCCACAAATATGACTCGCCCCAGAGAAGAACTTAATGTCCGCAAGGGACATCGGCACCAATGCAGTTAAACTTGTGCAAGAGAGCAGAAACTTGAGATTTTTTCACATTACGTGATTTCTTACACTTTATGGTGTGCTTTTATGCGAAAACTAGAAGTAAAACACTTCTTCTAAAAACTTAATATCTCAAACAGCAAGGAGACTTTCAAGCAGTATCGTGCTCAAATGTTCTTGTAATCGTAGTATGACAGTGTCTCATATCCCTTTTCATGCGAAGAACCACAAAAGAACCTAAAATCAGTGCAATTTTTGGAGTTGGTGCCGATGTCCCTTGCGGACATTAAGTTCCTCTGGGTATGTGTAACAATGTCCGTTCTTCCACATTGATTAGTATGATTCAACACGAAGAACAGAGATGATGAAGTCGCAAGCACATAGGTACATATTATGTGAATAAGAACATCGGTCGGTTGGTTGACAACACCTGCACTCGGTAAAGAGTGAACCAAAAACTTGAGAATGTTGTCCTTCCTATCCACTCCACTGCAACTGAACATTCAGGATAATGCTAATCTGGACTTGCGAGCACTTTAAGCACTTTGCAAATGTGTTAACTCTCCTCAGGCCCCCGTGCAAAAATACCACGACACTCCAGTGAACAGCAGCATCTGTAGTGTTTTTAGGACCACAGTCGTGCGATTCTTGCAAATCCACGCGAAGGGGTTGGATTTCATCGCTGGATGTGGTTGTGGCTCTGTTGCTCACATGTGTTAGGAGTGTGCTTTTCTGTCTGAACTTACAGTTCTTATTTAAGGGTTGCAGCCCTCCGTGTGCCTCTGCACGCAATGGCGTCGGCAATACCCGACGGAGAACCACCTGGAGGTGCAGCGAAATCGAAGGTGCGGAAAAAACACCTCTGTTTTGAATGGTATTCAGTCGGCATTTGATTCCTTGTTCAGCTAGACAACCTGAGCCGTGATGATCTTATTCGTTTTGTGAAGAAACAGCTTGAACATGTACGCTTGTCAAAGGTGGAAGTTAATAGTCTTAAGAAACAAATTGTGAGTTTTTTTCTAGTGTTTGCGTTCTGGATCATCATGATCCCGAAGCAAGCTTTCCATTCGGGTTGTAGTTCTCTTCATAAGATGGATCTTCATCTTCTTGACTATTTCTCCTTACTTCGGCCATCGTTGGACGCCTTGCAGAGTACGCTGTTTAGGAGGGAAAAGATGCTACAATTCGTGATCTCGAATCTGAAATTGCCACGCTGAAGCAAGCGACCACGTTTGAAGATGAGACAAGCAGTCATATCTCGTCTCGTGCAGAGGTTAGTTTTTCCTCATATATTTGGTATTTTCTTACTCGACCATTATGTTCACAAGGTCATTTGAATTAAAGTTTACGTCCAAATGCTTCATACAGCGGACATTAGTTACAGTTTTCTCTATGCTGCTCACATCTCAGGCTGGCGCAGTACTCAGTGTAGCAGAAATAATCGTTCTCGATTAAAGCTGTGGTTCAGATGCATACCAGTCGGGGTTCGCAGGAATTGTTACCGTCTTCGCAAGCCTCGGTCGGTACGTATCTAAATCACAGTCACATGTGACGACGGTACTACACGCGTTAAAGGACCATAGCAGCAGTCTCATGTTTTTTGAATGTATTTTATGAGAAAACTATTGAAATACGCCCATATGGTACATTCCACCAAAGGATTTTGGCTGTACGTTTAATTCTGCAAAGATCGGAGAGCTTCAGAATAGAGTGTTGTGAAGATATAACTGCTCATGTTAATGACGACTGATGTCTTCACCTGTTGAGATCATCTTTTCTTAAGGATGCTTGGGAGGGCCAATCATTCAGAAAGTAAGATTTTTCTTTAAAATTCTCAGTTATTTTCTGTTGCAAAGTCTTGCTGAATCGAGCATAACCAGACATGTAATGCCGGGAACGTTTGTTGTTTCGATATCCGGAGTGGAATATTTGAGCGCAGTGGGCTTCTTTATCTGCTATTCTGCTTATGTCCTCTAGAATGTATTCATGTTTCGTTTCTGTTACGCTTGTTTGCTCCAAACCAATTCTGTTTATCATCCCAGTTACACCATTATATGCTTCTTTCCGGAGATTCTGTACGAGTTACCACACGTGGGGGGCCAGTAGGCTTGGGGTTCGACGGTGAGTGTGCACCGCGCAAAGATCATTGCTGTGATTGGTTGAGTCCTGCCAAGGGCTCCAGGCGCGGTGACATTTATAGTCAGTCACCTTCCCTTGAACTGTAGTAAACAAATGAGACCAATTAGATACATTTCTTGGTAAGCCTTCCATAACCAGTTTTTTTACAGCGAACGGGCAGTTCAGCACCGCCATAAACCGCGGATTTAAATGTAGTTTAACAAAATCCGTTCACAGGGTTCTAGAGTACTCTGATGACTTCATCGAATCCTAGTGACTTGCATATGTTAGACAAGAGCCTTATATGCTTTACCTTGCGATTTCCGTCTACTTTCCTTGGCCTTGCGTTCGTTTCCTCATACATTTGTTTGTTGCCACTCTTGCGCAAATGTTGCTCCTTTAAACCCCAGATTTGCGTATAATGCGTTCCTAAATTCAGAAATAGATACATAGCGAAGAAAAATGCGTAACTACATATGCGAAAAGGGGTAATCGCAAAGGCAAAATCCTCTACAAATTTGTATCATACTTGAAGTCCTTTTCTGAGTGGTATGAAGCTTTCTGCCTTGAAGGCGCTAGAAAAATTCTACGATAGTCGTTCGGCGGAACGGTGCATTCTGCCTGGTAGGCACGACCGACCCCAGACGCGCGTGTCAGACCGATTTGCCTGCGTGAAACCCGTAGTACACCATTGAGCACGCTTCCGTTATTGAATTTTAGTTAGTTTAGGGTGACTCATAGCGCTTACAACCATATAGAACTATGCTTCCACTGAAAAAGAAACCATAGATTTGTTTCTGCTGGATTGGCGCAATGATGCGCGCCCGGATGAGAAGTATCCGATAATCATTAAGAGCAAAAAAAAGCCTAGCGAATACAGTACAAACACATAACGTGCGGATTCGTTCTAAAATGGCATGTTGATCATTGTTCTTATTATTTCCCTGAGCAGCATTATGCCGAGCCACCTAGTTTACTAGACTTCCTCAACGTTTTTATCTACGAACTTCACATGGACTATTGTGACAGCTTAAACCGCAACTACTATCACACAACGCTATGTTTTTGAGCGTTTTCTTGCTCCCATTAAATTATACTATAGGTAACATGTTATGCAAAAATACGTCCGAAGCGACTAACAGTTTCTTCGTGCTGTGTAAAACTTTACCAAAATATTCTTGCGCTCTTGAAGTAGAAGGAAGAACTAGCAGATACTTCTGCGTTCCTTTTCGTAGTCATGAAGCTGCTAGGTGGTACTGGGAAGTCGCTTCATACGATTGTTTGTCGCCTTTCACTCTCAGAGGTTGAAAGTATCCCCCTTTTATAGAAACATTGTAGTGTTCATAGAAGGTCAGTTCAAGCGCTGATGTACCACAAAAAAAATTTACATAATTCTACTTACTGATAACCTAGCAGTTCATGTTAACTCATTTTTTGCGAGGCAGTTTTTCGAGTTTTTTTTTAATTCTAGAACGGAGAATGTATCAGCTCTGAGGGCGTACTAGAAGAGAATGCAAATTTGAAGTCAGAGATTGCTACACTGAAGAAGGAGGTTTGTTTTATTCTCTTATCTTTCTACATTATTTGTTTTGTTAAAAAATTCAAAAAAAAATCCATTAATTGCCACTTTCGACAAGGAAAAAGCGCGAATCCCTTTTCACCTTTGCCAGGAACTGGATTACTAGAAAATATCGTATCGCTCTGCTTTTAGGAGGAAGCCAAGGTGTTTCCTTGGCAACAATATTTTATCGAAAAAATTGCACTTATTAGTAAAACCACCGGAAAAGATGTAGAGCTGCTGGCTTACTGTTGTTTTCTGTTCCATAAAAATGGATGGATTCATCAGGTTTAGAGCTAACGAGGGACACGTCAGGGACTTGGTCAAGGTGTCCGATCGAGGTAAGATGCATACAACTTAATGCAGCTTCGAATGCTGATTTTGAATCTGCTTTCCAAATCTGCTAAACGCTTCTCTTAGAAGAAGTACGAGAGAGTATATGTGCTTTGAAAAAATGCAGTTCCTCTCCCTAGAAAAGCATGCAGTTACCTGTAGAATGCTAGAAGATTTAAGTAGTTCAACGTTTGCAAGCTCAACGGTTCGTACGGCTGCCCTAACATGGACAACACACGGTTTTCTCGTGAAAACTGTACTTTCAAGGAACTATAATCGTTCCTAATTCTTCTTGGAAAAGCGTTTCGCAGATTTGCAAACCAGATTTGAAATCAGCATTCGAAGCTGCGTTCGGTTCTATGCAACTCATCTCGATTGGCCACCTTGACTAGGCACGTGTTCCTTGTAAGCTTTGATGATGGCTTTATACTGTATAAATTTACAGTGCGATCTGAAAACGATTCTCTCGCACCCGAAAAATACTGTCTTAAGTTACTCAACCTATCTGTCTTTAATTTAAAAAAAAAAAAAAACAACGCTAAATTTGAATGACATAGTAAAATCGGGCAAAAGTTTCTTTTTTGTTTCTTCATGTTTGCTATTCATTACTTCTCGCTTCTGAACAGAAACTCTTTGCATATACGGATATCTATTGCTGCCTAGGTTTTATGGCTCAGATTTCGATTGCAGTGAAAGCTAAAGGGAGATGTTTTGCAGCGAGTCCGAATCGAGGATGATCTTGCTGCTGCTCTTGCAACTAATAGTGAACTGCGGTCTAAACTCGACGACGCTGTGCAGGAAGCGTCTGCCCTTAGGGAGCAACAAACTGCCACTGATGTATTTTCATTGGAACTTAAGGATTATGAGAAGAAGGTGGCTCTGAAGTCAATGCAAGAATGAACTGGAGGTTTGTAATCCATTTTATTTTCAGATGGTACAACTCAACAAATCACTCAAGGAGGCGCAGACGGCCTTAGAAGCTACCAACGCTGAGAAGAATACGCTTCTGGAACAACTCAATGCCCACAAGTGCAATTTTTCGCTCTGCAAGCTTATTTTATTACTGTGATCAAACAAAACATATTTAAGAAATTCGTCTGATCGTGCCAGCACCGAATGTTCGACGCTGATGGCTCAGCTTCAAGAAGCCAAGCAAGAGTTAGCTGGTAAGATTGGCTCCTTAATAACTGAATTCCTGTTTAGGGTAGTGTTATCCTCTATCCTCGACTATGTAAAGGCAAGCAAGAAATTCGTGATGCCTCCGGCGCGAGTGGTTGAGCATGCTTGGAAATACATGGCATCGCTTGAACGCGTCCGCAACTCACGCTCGCGTTGGTCCATGAGAGATCACGAGTTTCTTGCTCGCCTGTATTTACCATGAGATATTTATCGTTTCATTATATTTGTCGTTTTATCTCAACTGATAGAGCTCAACGAGCCTAGTTCAACCGTACTATTTGTTTTCTACAAAATTACTTGAGTATTGTTTAAAAGGGTACGGAACTTTCAGCGTAGACGAGGTGTTCTATCAGTAGATCAAAAGGGAGAACTGCTTCTTAGCCTACTCCAAAAGCACACTAAGATTACGGCTAAGCTCAATTAGGGTTAGATCATCCTCAGCCTGAAAATCTGTCCAAGTTTGTCTCAACTACCCATAAAGTGAAGTTTTCTACCACTTTTTACGGCTCTGAGAGGTAGGTCATATTGATTGTCCACAAGAGAGAAAACAGGTGGCAGCGAGAGGATCAGACATCGATTTTGATCGGTCACATTTTTGAATGGGTGGCGTGGGCATTGGCAGGTTTTAGGTGCTGGGATGGCTGGACGCTGCCTGTAACGGGTCTTCTATATTTGACGGAAGCAATATCGTCGCAGCTTCCACAAAAATGCACAGTGTTTTTCTAAAGCTCATTTTATTCCTACTGATAAGAATATTCATAAAGTACTCACCTCACAAATAAGCTGTAAACTCGAAGATGTCACTGATATGGAGAACACTACATAAAAGGGTACAGAATCAGCCAGAATTATTGGGAAACTTGAAGAACGTCGCAACATTCTTTTAAAAAAAAGTAGCGAACATGTTGTTAATACTGCAGCCTTGCGCAAGAACAAGGAACATTTTATTTGGCCTGACGCGATCGCGTTGTCATGTACGCCATGGCCTTAAAGGCAGCGTTCGGCCTCATTTTCGTTGCTGAGATTTTATGGTAGGAAGATCACCCAGGACCTTACCTATGTCCCTACCATAATTTCAGTCACAATCGATAGCTCTAAGTACTAAAAAAAATCAGCTTTTATACAGGGTAGTGCGAGTTCGATAGGCCAGAGAAGTAGGTCAAAACAATCCGAGTGAAGGCTAATACTTCAGTTTGTTTTATTTTATATCATTTTTCTAGTAGGATCCACTCCATTAGCAGTGAAACGCACAAAGGAAAACAAATATTTTCACCATTAGCCTAGTAAACTCAACGAATAACCTTGCTTTTTCTGTTTTGATCCATCCATTACGGGGCGCATGAACTCCAACGCCAGTCGTCTAAATATGGATTTTTTCGACTTAGAGGAATTGATTTCGATTAAAGCTATGGTAGAGGTATAGAAGAGGCCCAGTTTGACGTTCCTACCATAAAATCTCGTTAACAAAAATCGAACCGAACGCTGCCTTTAAGGCCATGGTCGTACTGAAGGACGAAAGCGGGTGCAGTTGCGGACTCAGACTTGAAATGTAACAAATGGACAAGTGATTGGTTTAGTTTATCTGCTGCAGAATTGACTTAACTAGCAGCATCAAACCCAGCTAGCTCTTTACGAAGGTCTTCCCTAGGCTCTAGGTGCGCAGTGTGCTAGATATGGGCTTCCAGGAAAAAGAATTAATAAAAGAACATATTTGTTACTCGTTTTTGGTATGCTGTTAGAAGTGTGTAGTGGTTTTTTTTTATAATGCTGTGCTTTCTTTAGATGAACAGCTTCGTGCAAATGAACTGCAGAGCTCCCTGGATCGTCTCCAAGACAACTTCAATGTTCTAGCGAATGCTAGAAACGATGAGAGGGTAGCGTTTGAGGAAAAAATGGCGCAGAATGAAGTGCTTGTTGAAGTGTTTGTCCATTTATCCCTTCCTTATTCTGTCAACTTCCCATTTATTCATTTTCTTATGCTTCGTTCCAATTTCTAGGCTGCGGAAAAATGTAGAACAGAAGCAGAACGAATTACGGAACGTAGTAAACGAAAAAGATTTGCTAACGACACGTCTTCAAGATTTGGAGAACGATTACGAATCCTACAAGGTAGGTCCACCATTCTTTAACGTTATAGCTATGTCCTTTAGTTCTATGATGTTGATCTTATTACTCAACTTTTATTTCGTTGCAGTCTCGCGCTCGTTATGTCTTGGAGCAGAAAGCGCAGAGTTCTAGTGATCAGCTGCCCAGTCATATAGATCTCAGTGCTGCAACCGATGCCATAGCCGATTTGAGACACTCCTTGGAACTTCTACAGTACGTTATTTTAGCCTTTAAAAATTTCTGGTAGACAGCCTTTTCTATGCTATGTTTATTTCCGGTTTTTTAAGGATTTTTTGCCCTTTTTTAAAACGCTTTGACGAATACGCAGGCATTCTCGGCTTCATTGGTTCTGATTGATTTTGTAAACTCCTGCTAGGGAATATTTAATAAGGGAAGTACAAATAACACCTTAGTTCGCTCTATGATAGCTGTTTATGATGGTAGTTCAAACCAAGTACGCAGTAGCGTAAGAAAATATTTCCAAAGATAAACCATATGCTTTTTGTTTAGCACTATCAGCTAACAGTTTCATATTTCTACTCACCTTCCAAGAATTTTTGGTGTAGGAAGTCATGTAACGCATATTTCTCCCGGTGGTAACTGTTGCATCATGACAACCTTTTCTGATTGAACAATCCTTCGTAGTGTTGCTACAGTACTTGCTTATTATATCTAACTATATATTCTGCAGAACGTGCAACAGTCTTGCTGCTTCCACCTTCAGAAGATGCCAAAACTGCTCATGTTTCACGCGGCAGTCAAGAAAATGCGCGTGCTGTCGTAGTGGGCTAAGAACATATATGAATGGCGTGTGTGGTGTACTTGACTTATGTTTTAAATTGCTCTTTTGAGGCGTTTTTCCTGTATGAGCTTATATCCTAACGTATGAAGTACACCCTTGATAGCACTCGTCTGCTGCTCAGACAATTTCACTGGACGGGTGGGGGACCTAGTCTTTCGTGATGCGATTTTGTCGGAGCTTGCTGTTCCCGGACCTGTTCATGTTATAGAAAATCCCGTCACTATCAGTACTGCGATTAGTGCTACTCCGAATAGACTTTTTTTGCAGATTTTACCTACATCCGGCACAAGAAGAGGGTAAACCTTGGGTTAGCTTGGAAGTTTTGTACCCTTTTATAAAATTTCACCTCTCATGCGACACATAGCTGGATGTAAGCAGCTTCGGGCGCACATGTAAGCTTTAGGTTAATGACAGCATCCACGGGAAAAAAACCGATCTTGAGATTACGACTCTTCTCATTTCGAACTTTTGTCATAAGCTTCTACAAGTGACTATTCTAGCATGCAGCCCGTTAAACATAAACTCTCTGAAGTAGAGTACTTGCCCAGGAATTTCCTGGGAGCACTTGCCCAAAAATTTCCCATGGAGTAAAGCCGTTTATAGAATCATTCGACCGACGAGCCTGCAAATAGTCTTGGTGCGCAGCAGCGTGGCAGCCACTGCAACATTGCCGAGATCGCCGAGAGGTGATCTCTGCAGCTGGTTTGACTTTCGCAACATCATCTATAACTGGGAAAGTCCCGTCAGAGATCAAAAGCCTGTATAAATTTCAGGCGTCTTTCAGAGTGTCAGAGTTTCAGAGTAATTCCACCAGGGCTTTATCGCACCTCCTTCTTCGCGGCTGCGAGCCAGAGCATATAGACGCTTTCGACGAGAATATAAAGCTTAACAAAACAATGCGTGAATCTACTTTTCAGCACCATCTTTCTCTACTGACAATTAGTGATTTGGAAAATACTAGGAAAAACCTTACAGTTGTGGTAGTTGTCGTATACGGGTCCAGTTGGGCAAAGCGCCAGGTACATAATATTACGTACTATGTCCACTCAGTGGCAACGCAACGAAGACGCTTTGACTGCGTCGACCGTACAGGCGAGACGCGACCAGATCGCGTCCCTTTTTTATGCGCATGGTTTTAATTTTTCACGTTTACGAAACTCTGAAAGCCCATTGAGCGGCTTTTCAGTCTGAGCAAATTCTTTTGCAAATCTTCACAATTATAATAATGCGTGAAGGCTGTCAACAGCTGTTATATGTATAGTTTGTCCACCGGAGCCCGACTAATGCTGTAGTTTGTGTACCAGGCGTGCCGGTAGCCTGTTCGCAACTGATGGTGGACTAGGTAGTGACTACTTTTTTTATGGTGCTGTTTGCTTTTTAGTTCTATCTCATTTTTCGTTCTTTACCACTCTTTTACGCCATAATATATTGTTTTACTATGAAAATTTGGTCAGAGAACCTATTCCGCCCGCGGCGCGACCTGTTTGCGATAGCCGCGCCACTAGTCAGACTAGGATGGATCAACTAACTGTATCTGCAAGTATGTGCATCTGTTGGTAATGAACTACGTTTCTTTCATGGAGCTGGATTGTACAGTAATGGAATTTTAGCCATAAGTGGTCCACAGATTACCCACACTCTTGCGATGCCTTCCTTCCTACAGTGCCCCAAAAAAGTCTTCGCGATTTTTTCAAAACACTGCAACTTTGCAAGGAGTTATCGGATCGCCGTGAAATTTTGATATGACATGGCCCCAAGCCTCTAGTTTGCAATGCTGCAGTAGCGCCCAATTCCGTCACTTTACCTCTGGAATACGATCCTGGACGTGAAAGTAGTCAATTTCGAACCCTACAATTTCACCAGAAGTGATCATAGAGCGTCGAAATTTTTATGGTGGATTGGAGATGGGCAGTAGACCACAAAACAATAAAAGACTGATTGGCAAAAAATTTAGGTGAACTATGGGGGTGCCCGGAAATTACCCAGTTTTTACCATCTTTACCCCTCTTTCGCCCCGATTGCAACCTTATACCATAACCAGTATGCAACCGTATACAATTGAAGGTGCTCTACTGAATCATGCACGAAGCGCTTCGTTTTACTAACTCTTGGCGGAAATAAAATTGCTATATTGGCCCCTTAATATTTCGCCAATCTGGCAACAGAAATTCCTGAAACGATGTAAGGAGGCGTCTTAGATCTTAGAGACGCCAACCCCTTTAAATCACAGACAGGAAAATTTTTTGGAGCCTTTTGGGCGCGTCTGAACAGGCCCCACCACGACCCAAAAAGGGGGCGTGGCGAAGTATTTCTGCCAAGAGTTAGTAAAATGAAGCATTTCATGCACGGCTCAGTAGAGCGTCTTTAGTTGTATACAGCTACATATTGGTTATGGCAAAAAATTATAATCGAGGCGAAAGAGGGGATAAAGGTGGTAAAAACTGGGTAATTTCTGGGCACCCCCACAATTCACCCAAATTTTTTCCCAACATGTCTTTTATTGTTCTGTGGTCTCCCTCACATCTCTAATCTACCATAAAAATTTCGACGCTCTATGATCACTTCTGACGAAATTGTAGAGTTCGAAGTTGACTACTTTCACGTCCAGGATCGTATTCCAGAGGTAAAGTGACGGAACTGAGCGCTACTGCACAATTGCAAACTAGAGGCTTGGGGCCATGTCATATCAAAATTTCACGCGATCCGTTAACTCTTTGCAAAGTTGCAACGTTTTAAAGAAATAGGCGAAGACTTTTTTGGGGCATTGTAGCTCTTTGTTATCGACTGTTGACTGATGGATTAGGTTTTCCAAAGATTAAATATAG
>KN549201.1:295642-314351 GCA_000797555.1 Oesophagostomum dentatum | reverse complement strand
CTTGTTTTCCGCATATGGTGCCTTCTACTTTCTAGCAGGGAGAAGATAGAGAGTACGGAGAAGTGCATAAAAATACACACAGCCTTGGACATTTCGGCAGTTGGACTTGCGTGTAGTTTAGAGTCTCAGCTCCTGCAGTGGAGAGTAGCCAGAGGAACAAACTTCGTTCGAGTTTGAAATCACCTTCTTAACACATTGACGACAACACGAATCAATATCGGGTCGTACACATGAATGCAGCAGTTCCTTACTGGATTTGAAAAACCTTTCTATTGCTTCTGGGGTATTTCGACATTGCCAATCCGACTATGGTATCAATTGGAGAAGAAAACGCCTCTTTGCAGAACTGCAACTGGAATAATAAAGGAGGGGTCAGCTTGGGTTTTTGCAGCAAGGATTTCAAATAAGTGGTTGTAAACTTGCTCATATTTGCTAAAGGGCTTTTTATCATTTTTGAAGACATCACTTAGACAAATGCTTTCGTTTTCACTTCTTTACACTAAAAGGAGCATGGCCTCTGCATTGAGCAGCTCACGCCAAAAAAGCAAAAATTGAAGAAACGTGGTGGTTTTAGCTTAAAACATGCTTTAGAGAGTACATTTAGCATATTTTCGTAGAACGCGTCTCTTGTAAAGATGTTCTGCAAATTTGTGGTTCATGTCGAAAACTGGCCCGAATATGGATTTTCTGTTATCCATCTGATAGCAAAGTTTTACTATAAATAATGGATGCGTTATTTGTGGTCAGTCCACTTCATTAGCTTCGCATACAACTTTTGACACTGTTGTACTCATTTATTTGTCCTAAACGGCAGGCACCCAAATTTGCCCGCGGTCGTCAATGTGTTAATATGTGATGCCCTTACGAACGCATCCTAACTATAAATGGAACAACACTTTCTTGTTCAAAGGCGTAGCTTCTTTCTCCACGTCCACCTTGCAATTTCAAAAAAATCTTATCACTTACACTAATAACTAAACTCTATTGCTTATGATTTCTCATTTAATTCTATTTATGGCATTCAATAGTTCAAACCAACTAGGTACCACAGTTCGTTAATGAGTGATGAAGACGAGTTTGGATAGCGACGCCAATTAGGTTGTCATTTAACGCCCGGTTTTGGGAAGTTTCTGTGTTTTGTGTTCTTCTCTTCTTCTGATTGATGATCTGACAGCTGAGTTCACGTGTGGTCGTGCTGATTCCAACCCAGGCAACGTGCGACCTCCCTCGTCCAAACTTTTACTTGAATTAAATGCTAGCCCTCACGTTAGCTTTGTGAAATCATGTTCGTAGCCAAGCTGATGTTCGGCTGAACTCACTTTCACGGGCCTCTATTTGGGTGAAGTTGATTTGAAGTTTAAAAAAGTTTTTCAGCGTCATTGAGCGTCCTGCTGAAAAACATCCACAGTCACCTGTCGAAATTCCGTCCAGGCCTCCTGTATTTGGTGCCACAGAATCTGAAATCCAGGTAAAATTTTTTCTGAGCATTGAAGAATGACACTGAGTTTCGCTATGTTTCATCGTAAGTCAAGGCATGCTTATTTTTCGATCCTCACTATTCTCTTGTCTGTTCTACCCTTAAAATACTTATAATAACCTTACATCTAGAGGAGGTTCTTTTTTAAATTCAAAAGCTTTCGCATTCGATTAGAATTGAGAGGAACGTAGCTTTACCGCAGCAAAGCTCCGCATTCATATATTTTCTAGTAGCTTAAGGATAATCATCACCATCCTTCTGTAAAATCTTTCTTCTTCACAAGTACCTGCATGCGTATGCGACGCTGTTGCATCATTGAAAGCAACATAATCATGTAACTTCCGGTTGTAAGTTCTCTGATCATCATGTGACGTTCCTTTCTTGCCGATCTCATCATGCTGCTCTGTCGTCGTGCTAGACAGTAAGAAACGTCGATTAAGTGAACTTATCGTCGTTGCTGTAATAGTGATAATAGTCGCCCCCCGCATCTGTCTTCTTAGCGTTCATTCCAACGAAGGGGAGTCGTGCGTTGTGTGACAAAGCGTGCTGCAGCGCCTCTCCATTCATTTTTGATTATGCCTCTTGCCTTTCCTCGTCTCTACTTGCAGTGTGAATGACGTCCTTCATTCGCTTTGACTTGTCTAACTCGATCTGGAAATTTTTGAAACAAATGGGCACAGGTGGTGGGAAAAAGCGGAAGATTCAAGTCTTGAAGTGTTGGACTTGTGATGATACCGGTTAGATGGCTAGATATTGATGCTTTCAGTGGTAGCGAAATGAGAAGTTTTTCTAAGGACTTTTTAATGGTAGGACTCTTCGAAGACCATTCTTGACTCTATTGTCCACGAATTCCCACGGAAATCATTGGTATTCAAAAGTGACTAAAAAGAATGCGATTCGACTTTCTCTGTGCTTAAGAAGTGCTCGTGGAATACTATGTTCAAAATTTTGCGCAATAACATCCCCAAACAAAGAAACATGAAGCTGAAAAGACAACAGTCAGCGAAACTAGAAAACAATGAAAAATCGTTTGAAAACAGTGTTTATCATTCATTTTAAGCGAAATACTACCTGCAGAAACTTTACGCGAGCACTGGTTATGCGAGAAAAAGGGTCCCACCTTCTCGTCCTTTGCTCTCCTTGGCAAAAATTACAAGGGGATCACTTTTGTTAGCTGACTTTTACTACTTATTCCGAAATATTGTTTCTTTTTAAATTTTCAAACATCTACAACCGCAATTACCTCCACCTATCTTTTTGGCTTTAGGGCAAGAACTTGCAATTTGACCCCCCTCCCCCCCCCTTCAAGGAGATTTCATGGCCGCTGTTTCTCAAGAATGTAAAGAATCTAAAGATTGGATAGCAACATATAATAAAGTCGTAGGTCAGCATAAAACATAACTTTATGTTTCCTTTAACGGCAGGGTTTGAATTACTTAAAGTTTTGTCGCAGAAATTTTGAATAACTAAATAGGCTTTTGTTCTTTAGGTTTGTATATGTCTTTTACTTCATCACCAGATCTGAAGTTTTGATTAGCTGCGTACGCCTTGCTTGTTTGAGAGAATCAGCTCGCGGAACCCGTCTGGCAAAGGTCTTGTCGTTTTTACTGCCCCGTAATACTCCTAATGGTAGTCACCGCAAACGACAGTCTATGCATACATAGCGCTGTCTAGAATAAAATACCAGTCATAGCTGACAACGTTGTAAATTCTAAAAGATTATCTTATGCAGAAATAAATGGTGAATAAATGAAACAAGCGTTTTATTGTGCTGTCAAGAATGTTTTGTACAAAAATTGCATAAGAATTAGTGTTCTGTAGACGCAATGCGGTAACCAGCCTCCTGCCTGCTTTCTCTCATCGTTCTGAATCGAACACTATGTAACAGTGTGACACTACAATAACAGTACACAGTGTTCCATTGAATCAAGACACACAGGTTGCATCCGACTTACGCATCTTTTCTACTAGCTAGCGAAACTTATTGAAGTTATATACCACCCACTTGGGGATAAGAAGGCGAATTCGGAGAGGGGAGTGAATTTGAATAAACTTCTCTCTTCAGCCCTAAAAGCGGTCGTAACGAAATTCTTAGTGTTTTCATAAAATCTTGCGAGGTCAGATGCAGGGCTGGATAGACGAAGTCGCACAATTGACTTGTTTTCGCCATATTGACTACGCAGCAACTGAGCACACGCTTTTTCTAAAATTTCTAGTGCTGATGGGAACGCTTCCGCATAACCCGATACGTAATTGAATTCAGCCAACATCAAACCAGCAGAAGAATCGCTTTTGTAATTTCTTTTTGGCTTCATTTGCAAACGAAGCTCAAACTGACCGTACTTGCCGCAATTTTTATTTGAATATCGAAAGATTTACTGTACAGCTCTTTAGTAAATGGGACTTGTTGCTGCTTGTTTTCTGGGAACTTCGGATATATTGTTCACCAAGTGCTGCTGCTGCTATGAGAAGTATGGTGTTCAGCGACATCGCCGAATGTTTTTGTAGCCAAAAGACTTCAAATATTGTGTATTCTTACAGTGAATTCAATGCAGTGATTGAAGAAGACACGCTTGGGAGTGTAGTATTAATCATTAGTCGCATGACCCTGTGCATCGAAAGCCTAACCACCGCGTTGTCACTGATCCTGTAATTTTAGTGCTAAGAGGCTGTTCAATATCTTTACGAGACTAGCAGCATGTGCCGCACTCAATGCGCGTCACGTTGAAACTCTCTTGAACTGTGCTGTAATGACTGTATTGAAATCGACGTGTCAAATTTTGCGGACAGCTCTTCTCGATTTTCCCAACTTCTCTTGAAGAGGAAATTCTTCAGAAATGTAAAAAATGCCACTTTTTGCAGATCTTCTTTCTTTTGGCGTTTCCCTTTTTGCCTTGAGAGATCAGGGGTACGTTCTAACATTAGGAATAAAAGTCCGATTTTCTGTAGGTGTATTTTACGTTGCGCAGCATAGTTGTATCATTTTTTTTACGCTTACTATGGAGCTACCGGGTTTCGGGTACCCGAGCGAGGAACCAACTGATGTTATAATATAGTTGTTTTGTAGCCAGAAAACGTGTTATAATTTCATTTTTCTACCATTTTAGCGAGCTACAAGCGTGCGAAACTGTAACTTTCTGCTAATGCGTAGCGCTTACATTTAATGAAATATTTAGGTGGCATGTCCTATATGGAAATTGTTTCGTTGTCGTATCACCAGTTTCTCCTATCCCCTTGTTTTCACTGAAGACTTCTAACGCTACTGCGTGTTTGTTGTATATAGGAAAAGTTAAACGGCTTGGAATCATGTCGGGAGATATGGTCGGTTCTCATCAATCAAGCTGATTCGGTATTCTAATGTAGTTTCCCATTAGGCAGAAATGGGCTTTTGATAAAGCTGAATTATGCCGACGCCAGTAACAAGGATACCTGTTTTATCGTCGATCTGCAGCAAATGATTTTTCCTAACGCTGCACGATATTCTTCCATTCTCTATACGGCTGGCTTAAGAAAATGCTAAACCCGGATTATTCGGCGCTAAAAATAAGATTAACACTACATTAGAGTAGACTAAAATTACAGTATACCTTCTTCTCATTCCTCATATTAAGCAGAATTGAAGTTGCCTTTCCTTCTTTTATTTGCTATCATTATTTTCCCAGTGTAGTTTCTGGACTTTGGTGATTTTGCAAACAAAAACAAGTTGGGTTTTGTTTCGTAAATACTTCTATATAATTGCTTGGCACTTTGGTCAAGGTGACCCCGTAATTTTCATGACATTCAGGAGGAAACTCTTGAGGAGGTACTTTTTGGCAATGCCAGTTCGAGTCCCGAGCCGAATTCTGAGGATGCATTTACCGTTACATCGGTTCCAGCCTTGGTCGAAGAAGTAGAGCGTCTCAATAAGAATCTCCAGCATGCCCGAGAACTGCTGAGCGAAGCGGAGGCGACAAATGCTACGCTGGTGGACCAGGTAAGGTTTATATTTCTGTAACCGGCTAAAGAACTAGCACAGACATGCTTATTTGTTACGATGTGCTGCTTTTGAACCATTAGTCAAGTATCCCGGTAAGCTTTGGAAAGCTCGATGTTTACTCAGCTTAGTCTTACTGTCATAATACCGTACTAATTGGAAAGCCATTGCGACAGTGCAGATTAACAGTCTTGTTTATTCAATGGATTTTGGAAAATTGTTTTTAAAGAACTCAAAGGCCATTTTCAGAGCCATTTGTTGAAGGAAGAGATTCGTCGTCTTCAAAGAAACGAAGAGCGTCTCAATCATGTAGGGCACACAGAATATCTGAAGAATATCATCATCAAGGTAAATGTACCCCCCATCTATTGGCACTCTAGATTGCATAAGGAGTCGCCATTAAGTATATTTTAGTAAACTCAGCTCATGTGTTTATCATCACGTGAAGTCATCATTTAGCTCAATGAGCCGGCCATAACCGCTTATCAGCATCTAAAACGTAGTGGTTCGAACTGGACGTAAAGCAGTTACTGTTTTAGTTCTTGAGCCCGGAACGAGTTTCTGGCGAGCGTCAGCAACTCATACCAATTCTCAGCACAATGCTCCAGCTGTCTCCAGAGGAAATCGAGAATCTTAACCGTGCGGCTGCACAAGATGGTTGGTGACGCTTTGTTAAGAAAGGATTGTTAAGAAAAAATTTCCCCCGAAGGCAAAAGTAACCTTTGCCCTGTAGTGTGTCTAAAACAAACTGTGTTCGCTTTTAAAGTTTGCCTTCATTCAGGAAGTTTTGCTTGAAGCTAGATTTTCCACGCAGATCATCGAAAGAGACTTGTTTCAAGAAAAAGAACGAAAATTCATTCTGAAATTTTTAGAAAATTCCAGCCGACCAAGTGCTATCAAAAGATCTTCCGATTTTTGCAGAGCAAATAGACCAAATTAGCTTATTCTGGGATTTTTTTAATGAGTTTTGAATAAATAGTATGAAGTGCGATAGAACTTTTCTAAATGGCCTAACACTTCATACAGATCTGGTTTTGATATTTGAACGGCAATAAATCCATAATTACATTCCCAAAGCGCTTGTACCTGGAATATATATACAGAGGAAATTATTGCTTGTACACAATTCACGTGTGAGCCTGTGTTTGTTTAGGTGGTAGCCCATTGGTTTTGCATCCAAATGTTGCTGTGGCGTCAGCAGTTTTTATATATGAGCTAAATTCGCTGTTGCAGTGTCGTTCATATTGCGCAGCCCGGGGATGACACGAAATTGGCATAGCGCATGCGCAAAATTCACTGTATTTATTGACTCTGAACGAACAGATTTGAGAACTGCAAATTTTTATTGGAGGATTGCTGCTCAGGACAGTTCTGTCACATTGATAATATACCTTTTTACATTTTTCCCTTGTATACAAAAGCGAGTAGAGAAATTTGAATTTCGGTATGTTCCTTTGTTTCACTGTTTTTGTAGGGGATGTGTACTTGATGAGAGTTTCGGATTAGTACATGAAAACCATTGTTAATGAGACGGTCGTTTCTCTTAACGTTACTGCTTTGAGCAGCGGTAGCACCTCTTTTAGCTAGTACTGTAGTCGGCTACTGGCCTTTTACTTGAGTTCTGAAAAATTTCTCATTACAGATGCTGCTGCGACTCGGGAGCCCGACAGTTCGTGGGGATCACTTCTTCGATGGGGTCGCCTCAGTTAGGTACTCCTGAACTTCTCTCATAAACTGCGATAGGCAAGAATACGTTGAGCTTCGCCGTGATGTCATTATTGCCTCATGCCACTGGTGTCTTTACTAATTTCTAAAGACGTGTTGCCATTGTTACATTCTGGACCGCATATCATAGTATTCCGATACATATCACTTATGGAAACTTTTGTTCCCTGTGTTCAAAATCCTGTGCATTTGTTGTTGTTTTTTTTTTTTTTGATGCTGCAATGTATGGTCACGCGGGATAATCTTCATGTACATAAATAAAGAGTTTATTGTATTTATTTTTGAAATGATGAGTATTAAAGGTGCAGCCCAATGTGTCAAGTATTTTCATTGTGAAACGTGCTAGTGTGCATCAAGATCTCACCTTCATTTCACCTCAGTTCTGCTCATATCCATCACTTCTTTGCATAGCTTCTCCACTACCAGTTATATGATGAGTTCCCAATCGTATTTGTCCTCTGGTCCCGCGTCTACGCAGTTTCGATCGCAGGCCGGCAAGCGTCTAGTACGCAACATGAGCAAATTTAACGATCCCATAGTGCGATAGATAGATAATGTTTGCCATGTTTCTTCGGTCGAGCTGAGACGCTGACTCTTTAGCGAGAAAAAAGACCCGCTACTCTCTGACGCGCCATGCATTGAAAAACGTCCCGACGAACAAGCCGGCTGCGGATAGTCTGACCGTGCCAACGGTTGGCAAGCATGTACGGATGTGCGGGCCACTGAGTCGGCTGCTGTTCCACAGAAGTGTCCCAGAAGTACTGCAGGAGTGGTCCGGTCGTCTTGTGCACACCCTCTCTACCTCCCGGCTGAGGGAGGCTGTTGTCGCTAGCGGCAGATCGATACCCTGCTTTTGCTTACACGCCGCCTCTCGCCGCGCTTTGCCTCCTGTCTCTCCTCCCTCAATCTCCTCTTAATTCCTTTTTCCTTTTCACTTCCATCTCTGTCATTTGACCTCTTTTGTATCCTCTTCTCTGCGCATGGTCCTTTCTGCTGTACTTTCCCGTAGGCGTGATGAGTAACTGTGCTTGCATGTTCTTGCACGAGTCAGTTTGCGCTACATTTTGTGGCACCAGGATTTTGCACTAATCTGTGTTAGAAGAAGTGCCTCGGTGACTAGCCTAGCATGTCGTGTTTATGGATAGGTTTAGCGGGTGGGGAGAAGCGCAACAGTACGCGGCCCGATACACTGCGCGGCCAAGTTTACCTACCCCTCCTAGTCCTATTTCTGCTGCTCGTCTCGTTCTCGCGCATTTCAGTTTGCTTGGCGACGTCCGGAAATGTCAGATTCCCACATCGGTGATGAGCGTACATCGCGCACAAATCTCTTAAACCAAATTCACTTGCTCGACTCGATTTTTCGTATATATGGATGCGAAATGGATTTCTGCTGTTCCCGTCAGCGTCGATTGCTCGCACTTGCATTTGCTTAAGAGCTCCCCTGGTGATGCTGCACAACGTACCAGTTATTCAAAATAACGTCGGAATTTGCATTATCTGAGAAATAATGTACATACTACCATAAATCCATTGTTCCGTCTAGTTTTAGTTTCAACCTTCCATGTTTTCTTACATTGTCTGTAAACGTTTGGCTTGATGGATTTATGGCTTCTAATTTACTTCGAAAGCGTGAATTAGACAAGCTTGTCGGCTGCAAACTAGAAGTTTCGAACGATGGAGTCTGTCATATAATTAGATATCATAGTGTTCTAAAGCGAGCTTAGTGTTGGCAAGCCTGTGATTAGAACCTGAGAGGATTTCTCGCTGAATAGCAGTCTCCCAAAAAGTTGAATGCTGCGCAGAAATAGAGGGCGTTGGGACGAGAAGTCAGCACGCCCGGCTAGACCCGTCGCAGTGCCCATTCACTGCTGCTTCGTTGTGAATCGCGCGAATCTGCGCGGACCTCCAGAATACCCGAGGACGTCGAGTCGCCAAGCGTCCAGAGCGTTGCGGCAGCGTGCTAATTGCTTCTCGGTCGGAATGGAGTGGTGGATTGGGCAGGCTCAATCGAATTACGACTCTCCTGAGTTACCGCACATCCGGTCGGTCGTCGGTTGGTTGACTGACGACTTACCATGCTATCAGTCATTGCTCATGATGCGGCGCCCTTTGGCGCAGACGAAGTCGCGCTTCGCCACCCCTCGCGCTGCCTTCGTCATATGCCAAGATATCGTTAGGAATGACTGGGGAACGTCGCTTGCTACGCGACAGCAGGGGTGTCGCCGAGACGAAATGCGAAGACCTCGCTGCTGACAGCGATCTTCGTAGCTTTTGTCATGAGGTGCTGGGTCGCGTCGGGTCGTCATCGAAGGCGGGTTTCAAGGTTGCCGACGCGACTCAACTCGATCGCGCGATTTCATTTGAAGTCGACGGCCTATCGACCAACTGATTACGCTCTAGACCATTAAGCTCGAAAACGCGGAAGCTTGCTGGAACTACTAACCTCACCAGCAACGCACTGTGAATAAACTTTAGCGTACAGTTGTCACAGTTCTCCCCTAACGCTTCGATATTTCGCTACGCAGCCAAACACCTCGTCTCGGTCTTCCACTGATAAGCTGCACAACTATGTGATGACTGCGTCAGTTCAGGTTCACTAAGAACACTGTGCCAAAGCACTGTTCGGAGCTGCTAGGTTTTTAGCATTACTAGTATGAATAAACATTCCCAGTTTCTTTTCTGCATCTTTTGCAATAGCACTACTATCTTTCGGCTACTCCTCATTTCTTTTGATTTTATCTCCTGTTGTTTTTGTTACATCGTTAACTTGAAGCCTATTAGTGTCAGCTGTTTAGCTTCCTCATTTAACTTCGCTGATTAGCTCTGCGTTTCTTTTTATGAAATGTGAAGTATCTTTTTGTACATCTGCAGGAAATGAAAGCTACTTTTTCTTACCAAATATTATAGAATTTCAGAATACTTTGCTGACTTTTTCCTTGGACGCAACATACTTGAGTTTGAAATTTTGCAGACATTCACTTTTGAGGATACTAAGACGTTAACTCTAGCTCAGTTAATATTGATGTTAGTTAAATTAGCTCGCCTTATTATGTTTGCTTCTTTTTCACAAAAAGAATGCCGTCGTTTCATGCTCGGATCTGATCGTAGTGGGATCAATATCAACGGTCGAGTGCTACCGAGCGACGAAGACAAGTGCGGTGCTTGACTTCTCGAGTACTTTCGCACTGTCCCTCGCGATTCGATCCTCATTTACCATCTGTTGTTCTCCTGAATTGATACTCATTTCTGCCCTTACACACTACTTTTGCTGATTTTCGAAATGTCACTAGTGCGTGTTCCATGTTCCTAGTAACGTTGACGATTTTTGATTGATTTTGTTAAATTGAGAAACCAGTTCTTCTTTCAACCGCATCAGCTGGTTATGGGCATATGTGATTTCACTACATCATCTCGAGCTCTCGGTATTTTGACGCCGAGGAGCATAACATCCATGCCATGAAGTTTATTCACATGAGCAAGCAATCGCCATCTGACTCATCGACCCCTAGCATCCTAATTATTTGTAATAAATGTCGTAATGCCTATTACGAATAGTGTCCAGCTTATCCGCAGCTTCTCAAGCGTGTCTGCTTAGCGACTCATTGTTGGCCATCGTCTTGGTGTAATTCCTCGTTTTCTCAAGTGTATCGATTGTCCGCCTGCCGAAGTAGGAATATGAGGCGTCGAAATATTTTTATTCATTACGACAAGTGCCTGAGGCGGCCGTGAGGGGTGAGGGATTGGCATGGAGACCACTTGCTGCTTATGTGCACATGCACAGCACGACCGTTGGACCGTGTGTTTTCTTGCGCACCTTCTTACGACTGTGAGAGGGGCAGAGTTGATCCATGCAAAGTGGCGAGCTGATCTGCCTCTGGACAAACATCTGCTCGACTTCAGCGTGCGGTTGTCAGCGTTTTCAAGTAGGGTTGTTGATTCGTGTTGATTCGACATGTGTCACATTTCATATAGATGATCTTTTAACTGCTCATCGATCGCATCGTGTTAGGCGACGGTCGAGTTATACTCGCGGTCTGCTCGCAACTTCACTCCCTGGTTATTTGCCCGGCAACCCAACACCGCTTTATCTGCGGCTGCGCGTCGTGCACTCAGCCGGGCAGACGCACCTCTGTGGGACTGCAGTACTCCCAGGGAGCAGAACTGTCTGCGAATGTGAAGACAGCGGGCAGAGGCTGCGAGGGCAACGGAATCGGCGTGCGATTTCAGAATCGAAATGGCCTTGCATTACGTCGCGCCTGACTGCTTTGCTCTCATTTTCGCTTGTCGCTCAAATTTCCGTACCTCAACCATGTGTGATCCATGGGCCGCGAATCGACTTACAAGCCCGTTCATTCAGTGCCCGACATCTATCTCGACATGGTCTTCGCATGTTTTGAATCGCTTCGGCAGTGTTGTGCCTGCATGTACGAGATGTGAGCGCTGATAGTGACTCCTGTGCCTTCTTTTCAGTGGGCATTCCAATTTTTATCGGCTTATTCCACATACATGTGATACTTCTCCGCTTCATGTGTATTCATGTGGATTGCTGAACATTCATGATTTTTTCCTGAAGTAATCGCGTATTCCGCATAGGCCGCGCTCTGAATCACGCCTGCCTTTGTCTGTCCGGCATATGTTCTCATTTGGAGGAGGTTGACGGCGAAGATGTGATTGTTTATAAGTGAAGCGCAAGCGATTTTATATGCGGCCTCATCTCGGGGACTCCTCTTTTCCGAGTATGCGGTTTTGCCGCCGTCCCTCCTCCCCTGCTCCGTTGGCACTACTGCGGCTGCGTTGCCTTGCAGCTAATCCCTTATCTTTTGCGTTTGACGAGCCTTTTCTTAGTGTGTCCTGATAAGCCCCGTAAGTTTGTGTACATCAGTTCACAGCTCGTGCCTGTGCCGTTTGAATCGCTCTAAAGATCTTCATGCAGTGACGTCACCGTCTCTATTGTGTCCTCTGTTTTTGGCATCAGTTGTCAGTCATATATCCGCATGTGATGAGTCGCCGGCATATCCCTATTGTAATTGGAAACGACGTGTGCCAGTTGCTGCTACCAGCGTCATAGCTTCTTGAGCTTCGAACGGATCTCCTATTGATTCCTGCCAGAGTTCAACTATTCGTTTCGCCTTTGCACATTTCGTATTGCTTTTGCCGAATTGCTTACTGGGAGGTCTTTACTGATGCCCCTTGTTTTCGCTAAAATACCTGGGTATTTTTTGTAACACGATGCTGTTCCTTATCGGTGTAATCTTTGAATTTCTTGAGGTCGTTTCTGCTCGTATGCGTTTCTGTCCCTTCCGAATATGTAATCCGGAGTTAGAGAACGAGACTTGGCCGATCCAGCACTAGAGCTGCGCCTGGGAGGGTCCGTCAGCACATGTTCACTCTGGCGCTTTCTGGCATCGATTGTTTTAGTAGTGCAATGAATTTTCGTAACCTGCTTCTTAACAGGATGTTTTCGTGCAAGTATTTGCTTAGTGACAGCTAGTTTCAGAAAACAGCAAAAAAATCGGTGGATGATTGAAGCGGGGTCATGTTTATTTGTCCTGCGCCTACGAATTCCTTCTGAGACGCATAAATTGTTAATGATCTTTATTTAGGGAGCTTTTAGTTGAAGGAGTTTTCATAGCCGTGTGTTTTGACGTTGGCTGGAGTATTTCTGCAACATAGTATTCGGACTTTTTAGTGGTAATTTTTACTTCCTCTGCTTTTCCAAGCTTTCAAGTCTTAGCTAGCGATTTTTTTTGAGATGTTTACACTATATATGTATGTACGCGTGTCATCCTTGTCTTCCAGAAAGAGCACCATAGCGCGATCTGTATTCATTGCAGGCAGGCGGCCGTGTGAGCTGGCCATCAGTTTCTCGTTTGGGTAGACTGCCGGAGCGGAGAGCGTACTTTCCCTCTCTTTTTTTCATTTCTTCTTCACGGCTTCTTCTCCTCCGAATTCGCTCCACATCAATACGATCACAATGGCTAAGGGAAACAATCCGATAGAAGAAAATACAACGGTAAGTAGCGCAGTTTTTGCATTTAAAAAATTCAGAATCTGTTTAATTACGAAGGTTTGTTATATCAGTTGGGAAGTAATACCACTGCCGTGTAGAACAGTAGTCAGCGAAAATTTCCCTACGATGCGTGCTAGATTTCGTGCAGTCGACTGCATTTGCATATTCACATCCCGAAGAGTGCCGGTTGCCACTTGCCTAACTCGTGTCCATCGCGTTATGTCCTGCTTGCTTTGGTTTTTATTTAGAGTATGGAACTACACTACTGCGGAGGAAAAATCTTAATCAGACATTGGCCTACATTATGGTTTTGTTTAGATTATGTGTGAGCTATTTTTTTCAGCTGATGAATGGTAACAACAAGGCGGCTGACTACGATGAATCTTTTTCGCGTTTTCTCTACAACAAGGATAGAGGCACTGTGCTGGGCAGAACAGCGAAGTCATGGTGTAAGTGAGGATTTGCGGGAGATGAGAGCCTATGTCTCCAAATATAAAGTGCTGAGGTTTCAGGTCAAATCACCATCTTCTATATAATATTTTATTCATGCTTAGCAGCTTTTTGGGTCGCTTGCCTTGCGATATTCCTCAACACGCTTGACGCAAAAGTGCCTCGCTTCTATGGCAAAGGCACCATTATTGGCATCAATCCAGGTATGCGTTCCCTTCGGTGATGTTTTTCCCTACTATCCCCAGCTACTCTCTACTTCTTCTTTTCTGTGCTTCTCCAATTTTATTATTTGTTTAAGAGTCTTCGCTTTCATTCGCTCTTGCTCTGATCTTGTCTTTGCCTGCCGCCGAGGGCAGCACATTGTTTGACTACCGTCAACCGCCTCCCTAAAGCGCGAGCAAACACTGGAATGGAAATTCAGATATCAGAGCGGATGCGCGTTGCGTAAACTAATTATAACTCATTTAATGGCCGCTAGATAGAGGAATAACGTGCGTAAGCGCGTGCGTAGTTCGATAGGTTTAATGTGTTTCCGTATCATCTTGCACACATGCTGACACGAAATCTGAACCTTGCGGTCATCAACAGCAACAAAATCTCTCGTCTTCCACTCATATCGAATCCGACCCGCGCGTCCTTGTACCTGTGACATCGACTGACCGGTCGATCTTGATTGCGCCACGAATCATCTCGTCACACCATCATAAAAACAGCAACGAAGCACACAGAAATCGCTAAAAATAGCATTCCCCTGCACTCCTTCGACTTGTCTCTCACGATTAAACATGTGTACCAGAACTAGCGTGTACTGTGTGCACACGACCATGAGTCTTGCGGTCGTGCTCCTGTGCCTCCCGTCACCCTGTGCTGGTCCTGTTTATACAGGCCTTCTTACCCATGCGACGGACGCGCCGGGGTGAGCGCAGATTAGCTCATCCCGATTGACAAGCTGACGTCACAGGAGAGGAGAATATGTGAAAATCGCGCTGCGCTAGCAAGCCCTCCAGAGCCAACAAAGACCTTAGCCATAATAGCATGGGCAATGCAAAATTGCCGCATTTCAGCTGCACTACAGCAGTCGATGAAGCAGAGCAGAAGCAGGGCGATATGCGAGGGCAGCGCAGTTCACTCGGAACAATTCTGCCCAGTAGAGGAACAGCCGCGACAAGTATCCTACCCAGCAATTTTCCTAGTTAGGGAGCGACTCGATGAATAGAACTGGGCATTCTTTCCATTTCCGCTCTGAGCTGGAACACTTTGCGGAATGATTTTCTACTGCTTTATCCCATGTAGTCTGGGAAGGAGCGATATGATAGTTTTCATACGTGAGTGTAGCTATCCACAGACTCAGCAGTTCTTGTGCTGTTTAGTGTTTTGCGATATGTCTTAGAGTATTTGGAGATGTGTGAATTTCCCGCTGAACCCCGTTGCTGAGGGAACTTTTGAAGCTTTCCATCATAGACTTGCTGCTTTTACTGACGATTACCTGTGTCTTTTTTCGTTTTTGCAATTCTTTTCGTAATCCATCTATTCTTTTGTACAAAGAATCTCAAAAGGCAACTGCAGCGTAACTTCCGGAACCTTGAAGCCGGCGCAAAAAAAAACCCTCGAAGTCAGGTATGCAATGCTGCGTACCTCAATTTTCCTGCTAATTTCAAATCAAACGTACTAGCCAGAAGCTTGCTAGGGATTCTGCAGTTGGTGAGGCGATGTCTCGCATTTTTAGGTTTTGGCCGGTGTCCTCTGAGTAGTCACTGCGATACCGTTTCGCTTCTTCTTTTCGCGCTTCTATTTGTGCCCGCTTGGAAATCAAACACTTTCTGCGTTAAGAGCGACAGTGATTCAGGTGAGCTCAAGATTATGCGCGTGGAATCCAAGAATCTGTAGCTACCGGTTATGAGTGCTGCGAGAAGGCGGAGATACTGTTGTAAATATACAGCTGGAATCTCTGTCTTCGCAGAATTTTGTCGCAGCTAGGTTTGTGCTGCAGAATACTTAGTTGTTTGATCTTTCGTTTCGCATCCTCTTCTGAAACGACTGACTGGCTGTTCAGCTTCACTTAAACTACTTGAGAACCAAAATTGTTCGTCGCCCGCTCGTATCTCAAGTGTGCAATTGTGCGTCACAGTGCCCCTATCAATTCGTGGAATCTCACTTGTCTTCATCTCTGACATGGAGCAGATCGTGCAGATACGTCACGAGCGCAGTCCTTTTTGATAATCGAAATGCTGAGGCGAAATTCGGAGCCCCGCGACTACGTCACACTTTCGCAGCACACCACGGATCGATCCGAGACCGGGTTGAGCTGCGTTTTTGCGAAGCGCGGACGATTGAGCTGCCCTGCATATCGCACCTGCCATGGGCATGACTTTATCTACGTAGCTGGCTGGGAGCTCGTAGGACAGCTTAAGAGCGATTTTTCATGAATTCGTCCCCGAAACGGCGATGAGCATAGTTGTGCATTTGGCACATACTGTTAGACATAAGCCTACCCTAAAAGATACATTTAGAGAGTGGAGAGTGTCGAATATGAAAGAAGGCAGGTTTGAACAGACTGTTCCCTGTTGGTGCTGCAGAGTGGGTGCATGACACGATGACTTTCAATAAGCCTGAAATTACACGAGAATCCTGCTTCCTACTGAGTGTTTAGTTCAGCATTTTTAAAAGAATGTGACCCGCTTTGAGAAAATGTTGTACTATCAAAAGCGGAAACTAAATAAAGTGATTTTAACGATTATTAGATAAGGCCATCCGCTCTACGGTGGCGGCTGTCACTAGCCACCGTTAAGGTCCGCCACCATTGCAGAATGCACTATGCGTGTTCATTAGTGACCAGTTGCTATGTTGCTTGTAGTGTAGGGCAACCGGTGTGATACGTATTGGTTTGGAGTTCCGAAACGTCACTCAGCAATATTCTGTTTTTACATTGCATTACGTGAAATGGGAAATGCTTTTCTGAAGAGAAAAAACTGCTGGCTAATTTCAATAGTGACGAGATTTGAGGTTGTTGCTGCTGTTGAACCTGTTCAGCTGTTTGCTCTATTCGTTCCCAACGAATTCCTACGTTGGAGTGTAAAAAACACTTGCACTGGGAGTTTCGCGCGTGCATTCGCAGCATCTGGATGCTCCAAGCGTAGGTGGTGCTGATTGTGTCAGAATCCGTCCACATTTCCTTTACTGCGAAGATCTTGGTACGAAAATTGAGGGCATTTGGTGAAAGAGCACATGAGCATTTGTCCTGCAGCTGTTGAAAAGTTAAATTTTCCGCGATTCTGTTTCTTTTGTTTCTGATAACCTCTCCTCTGAATACCTGCCACTGAATTTCACAAATGGAAGTTTCTTAAATTGCATGTTACGATTTCTGAAAAATATTTGACAAGCACTTGACAGATTGTATATCTCACTGTGATAAGTCGACATCTCTCTACTTGAACACACCTTTATTCCGCTTGAATTGGTCTATTTCTTTATATCTTGGCAAACTGTATCACTGCTTGCGGAACTGGTTGAGTGCGCTGATTCAAAATCATAGCTTCAAAAGATAAACCATTTTCCTGCTCGCAATTTTTGCCGAGCCTGTTTTTAGCCACAATCAAATTTGACCAAATATTGTGTAGGGTGAGAGAGAACAGTATTTGCCGTAAGAAGGTCATGCTGAGGGAACTTTTCTTTATCCCGCCTCTGTAAAAGGCGATAATGTGCGGTAAGAAACGAACGCACATAGCTTATTTTACGCAGTTCAGTAAGATTGAGCGTATAAAATAAGAGAAACACCTCGAACCAGTTACTTTTTAGTATGCCAAAAGTTCCTTCAAGCCTTTTTTCATCTCTTTTTAGTAATCTTCGCAAATTTTGTTCACTGCAATTGTACACTGAAATGATAAAAGGTAGAGCTCGTGACTTCCAACTTTCTTCGCATACTATCCATATGGATCAGGCTTTGGAGGCGCTCCGCTCACTTCATAGATAATTTTGTAATTATGGCTGCTTCCTTTTTAACTGAATTTGCGTGATACGTTCTTCCTTGTTAACCTTTGCGCTATTTTAGTTTAGCTAGGAGGAATTTATAGTTATAAGTAGACTTCCGCATGAATTTGAGAGCCTGTTCGAAGAATCTTTATCTAAGGAGTTGGATATCAACCATGGCTCAAGGAGAATCCAGAATCAACTCTCATAAAGTACAATATGAGGGACGAGCAATCTTGGCAGCCGTATGTGAAACAGGTGAGTTGCAGTGCAGCAAAAAATTTAGATTGTTTGTGTTGCTGCTCTCATAATTCTACTGCTTGCAGTTGGATGCGTACTTGAAGAAGTACAGCGACATCAACGGAACTCGGGAATGTGGTCCTGGTGACAACAACAGCGAGCTCGTTAACGACGGTGTTCTTGTATGTAATGCTATTTATTTGTCGCCAGTTGTTTTATCGGTGTCAGTCTTTTAGCCGTGCCGATTTGACTTAACAAACTTCACAGCTGCCGGATGTGGTCCAGATAAGCAATACGGTTATGGCAGAGCCGGCAGTGTAAGTGTCCATTTCATCTCAAATTGTCCTTTTCTGAAGTCGAGCAATGCGCCCCAACGAGAGCCACATCATTAGGGTTCTTTTATGCGTTGCCAGCTGGTCGATAATTCTCCCAGATTCTGGACATGAGCAGAATTTGTGGGAGCGAATTATCTGCGAACCGCTCAGGATCCTCACACCTGAGTAGTGGATTTTTTCAGCCGTGCGTTGTGTTGTCACTAAATCGTTTGATCGGTTGGCAGCCGGTTGACTACGCCCCGGATTCAGTGCCAGAAAATGTGAAAGGGCGTTACAAGAGTGGATCAATTGCTATGTATTGCGATGGAGCTGTGAGTTACCTGAATGACGCTCATTTTTGACATTAATGCAGACTGTGTTATTTTAGAACGATCCTGACAAAGAGCATATTGGCCGCCTGAAATACATTCCGGAACACGGAATCGACGGAAGATATTATCCGTATGTGTACGTGCCGAATTATCATCAGCCAATCGTGAGTTTTTCTGAGTCCTTCTAATTGCGGCTTTTCTTGTTTCACTTCTTTTTTTTTG
>KN549201.1:262378-292804 GCA_000797555.1 Oesophagostomum dentatum | reverse complement strand
GAAATATGGTTAAAATCACCATGTAACTGATGATAGAAAGCCGTAGGATGCGCATATGGCCAAATTGGCCCGTTTCGCTTACGTCAAAATCTTTAAGCGGACGATTTTCCTTGCGGTCATCTTGACCGCCCTACTGTCCTGGTCAAAAGCAGGGGCGGCGGTGTACACGATAGCAGTTGATCTGAAGCCGAATTCCGAAGAAAGACGCAGGTTTGACGCGAATTCTTTTGCAGTAGTGCTGCACATGGACAGAGGAGGAGTTTCATGACAAAAACTGGAAAACATTTTTTATCGTGAGTGCTGCCTTTAAGTGACCGCTCACGATGGAATCATGAGCGGTCGTTTTGCGACATGAACTTTCCGGACTACGCAAAAAGGGATCTTGTTGTGCTGTATGCTGCAGTCTGGAACACTAATTTTAAAACTGCGAAATTTTGGGAAAGGCTGCTTCCAGACATGTATTGTTGGTGTGTTTAGAACATGGTTTTCTACAAGATAAAGACCTAGCAAGCATACCACATTGCCATATGGGTGGAACTTTCGTTTCCAGGCTGCCAGTCTAATAGAATGGCGGCCAACCACGCTTTTTATCTTGAAACGCTGGTCTGTGAGGACGGCTTGAATTCTCTCAGTTTTCTTTGTGGAAGCGTTTCGTAAACTTTGAGAGCAGGCCTAAAATCAACGTTCCAGAATGCAAAAGGCTGTGCCCATCAGAAACTTCGGCTGTGAATCAGTCCGCTTGTTAGGAAAATTTATCGGAGCTATGTAATTTGGACGGAGTGTCGAGTCTATAAGCCGCTGGTGATAGTCTTTGTGTTTCCAGTCTTAAAAAAAAGACATCCAGCTGGAGTCGTTCTTTGTCATTCGTCGTTGAAATTGGTTTCAAAAATAGGGGTTTCAAACGCGGATCCGTGGACGCACGACCAGGGCCTCGCGTAGGTGTTCCCCAGGGCAAGCTAGGCTTCGTAAAGGTCTAAAATTTCAAACGGAGCTTCGTACCAGGAATAAATTGTGACGAGATTTTGAAACGCGGAGAATGTAACAGGAAACACCAGAAATGGTGCTCAAAGGAATACGTAAAATGAAAGCACCAGGAGTTGACCTCAAGCCAGAAATTTACTAAAAGTATAGGAAAACTACAGGGATTCCTCAAAACCTCATATCAAGATCCAACACCTTGGAACTAAACTCTACAATCAACGAAACCTGCGCTGACAGGAACGTACCCGTCGAACATGCACTGGCCACTCCCATTTTTCCTCATAAATACATTTTTTTTAGCGAAAGAGATGAAAAAGAGAAAGATGTGGGACCGAAATAGAGCCATAGATGTGTACCCTTGAGTTGAATAATCGTACGAAAATTCGCCTTCAAATACGTCCGTACAGGAAATTCTATGACCCTTATGTGCATAGGTGTTTCCAGGTACGGCTACGGAAACAGCTGAGCTGTTCACAGGTGTTCACGGGCAAATATCTCGCTTCTTTCTCAAATTTTTTGGGGTCTCTTAGCACACGATTGTATACGGCTATGGTCGCTATCGACCTTCAAAATTGCACCTCTCAGGTTTTTCTACTGCTTGAGAAATCCGTCAAAAAATGGATATTTTCCATTAAAAATATCAAGAGCCCTATGGAAAGCGCGAAGCCGCATTCTTCACTCTCGCATATGACTACCATAGGCGTGCCTTTCTTGTGTTTTTTAACCGTTACCTACGATATCTTCCTTTTATTCCATTCCATTTTTTGTTTTGTTACACTTTTCTTCGCATTTTCGCTCATTTTCGCTGAGGAACGATCTAAAGATCGGCTGAGGCCATCGGAAAAAAGAGAAATTGAGCGGAAAACAGATAATCTGCGATAAAATTAGCTTCTTTCTCTAAAGGGCAGCTTCGTAGGTCTTTTCATTTTCAAAAGGGGCTTCGTTTTCGGGGATGTTCTGAGAGCACCTAACGTCAGGCCCTGCCCAGGACCTGTGGATGGAGCCTGTGGTGCTTGAACTGCAGCTGATCTTAGCTTTTTGTACCTTGGGATTATGTTTTTCTCCTTCGTACGTAATTGCTTCAGATTACTAGGGCCTTTTCATACTGCTGAAGTACACTGGAAGCAGTGTAAACGTAACGGAAAAACGTCATTCCTGTGTGGAAGTCAATAAGAGTCAAGAGGGGATGATGCTGAGAGAAAGAAAACCGCTTCTGGAGCCTGCAGAGATGAAAATATTCTTTTCCGCGCGTATGTCATTGCTGTAGGCCATGCGCTTCTTCTGCATTCTTTTCGTTAAGCAGATTGATAGTGGTTCGCATATTTCTGTCGTTTATCCGTTTTCTTACTGCAACGACTGGAGCAGAAGATCCTTCGGAACTTCAGTTTACTCGACGTCATAAAGAATTTAAAAAATTTTACAGCGAACGATTGATTCGGATGGATTTTCCTGTCAGGAACCAAAAACCTGCTGCTTCTTCTTATCAGTCATATATAGTTGTCAACAGAGTGCGACATCTGTTACCCACCTAACTAGGTTGATACGGGTGTAAACGGGATGACGCGATCTGTAGAGCTGTGAGTGGTGGCATCACATCTGTCACCGTGTTTACGGCTCGATGTGATGGATGATTTCAGTCAGGTTATATGTTATTTGAACGGATAACACATTTCTGGCTAGTAACTCGCTAGACTGCCTCAAGTCACGCCTCGTAGTTTCAAATGAGACATCCATCATTATCAGCACCTCGTTCCGTCCTCAGATCCGACTATGCGGTGAAGCGTTTTCGGCGGTGGCAGTCGATTCGGCACTGCTACTATTACAGTATCGATTGATCGTGTTCTTTTAATGAACGAGTCACCTGATTTGTCATCTTTCCGGCGCGAAACTTCCGCCCCACAACGATCATGAAGTTTGACAGGTGGAGACGAATGTTCTAGGGACGAGAGCGGCGCTGGTTTCTGATAATAGCAGCTGTACTACATTGTGGACACAGGGAAACAAAATCTTTCGCACCCTTTGTTCTCTGGACAGGGACTGTCGTCAGGGTTCATTGCTTTTAGATTGTTTCTGTTTTCAAATTCGATTTTACTGATGAGTAGGCAGTAGGCATCACTTTCCCAGCTCTTACAAAATTCTTAATAACTGCATGAAAATTTGTGTGTGTGCAGGTCGTTTCAGGGCTATGCGAAAACATGAATCGTTGGGAATTTCATGCTCTCTCAGCTGCAAAAACTGTTTTGACGGTCGAACATACCACTATTTTATCCAGTGTCTGTAGATTTCCCATTTTCTTTTCATATAATTTTATGTTTATTTTCATTTTTAAATCATCAAAGAGATAAGCTGACATCCAAAGTGGAAACACAACTGAGCGGTTACAAGAAAAGTGTAAACAAGAAAAACGACTGGGACGCAGATAAAATAGAGTTACTAATTCCTAGAAGTGTCCATCTCGAACTTCTTTTTGTATAATAAGCACAAAATTGAAACTAAAAAACGTTGCGGCTGATTGGGCCTGAGGGGGAGTGCATAGAGAATAGGAAAATGGACTAGCTTTATTTTTCAATTTTAAGGACCCGATGAATGCTGATCAGTAGTGCGATTTATTAGGTGAACGTTTAGCAGTACAAGAGAAACTTCTCCAGAAGTGAAAAAGATGTGAGAAACCCCGCCTGATTTGAATCTTTCAACCTTCAAAAATGGGGATTTCAGCGGTCTTAGTGCGAAAAATTTATAGCGTTGTAGTCAGCTATGACAGCGGAACCTAGTCTACTTTGAATATTCGAATACTTTCATCGAATCAATGAAGATCGAGTAAATTCATCCGAAGAATTTTTCGAATAAATAAAAATCGAATATATTCATTCGAAAGAAATTCCTGAGTGAGTGAGTTCCGGAAAAAACCGAAAATTTGCTCTTCGGATGAGTGAATATTCGAATCAAAAGTTATTCGAATACTTCATTTCTCGAATGAAAAATGTTCGAATAAATTGCTATTCGAACGCACGTATTTTTTAGGCAGTCATTTTATGAATAAGTTCGAATATCTAATTTTTCGAAAATTCGGAAACTGAAGAAATTCGAACATGACGTTTTTACAAAATTCTAGGACTGAATGTTTTCGAAAACGAAATTTTTGAAATATTGGAAACTTGAATAAGTTGAAAAGCGAGGTTTTAAAAATATTCGAAATTTTATAAATTCGAAAACGGATTTTTTTAGTCCCAAAATCGAACATACTCGAAAGCTGAACTTTTTAAAAATTCGACTTTCGAATTTTATTCGAGGATTAGGGCGTTCCATACTCGAATTTTCGAATGATTCGGATTTGAATATTTATTCAAATTCTCATTCGAATTATTCATTCGGTCAAAAGTATAGAATCTACCTGTCCAAATCTCGGTAAAGATTTCGAAGTGGGATTGTGGCTTTAAAGGCAGCGTTTGCGGGAATTCTCGATTTGGGGTCTTGTAGGAAACAAAAGGAGACGACGCTCCGACTACGAGTATCACATTCGTACTGCTCAATTCTACATATGAGCGTTGAGAAACGACATTTTACTTGTTGAAAACAGACAAAACGCGCTAGGGGAGCCCTCGTCTTGCAGTGCTCTTACGTAATGCTGAGCAATGCTATTGTTATAGCTGTATTCCAGAGGTTTCGCTCTTTCATTACCAAGGCTGAGGTAACGAACTTTTTTTGTACTTCCTTTATTACCTTACAAGTACAGTTGAGCAATGCTATCATACAATAATATTGCAGTAGCCTTGCCAAAAAAGAAAGAAAAACTCATAATCTTTCCATAACTACGTAGCTCTTTTTGATTGCATTAACTTAGTTCATGTAGATCACGTTTTACTATTTGATATGGATGGTTTTTGAGTTTTAAGAGATTAAAGTTCGATGTAAATTTCTGGTATACTAGGATATTCAGATTTGGGATTTTCTAGAGCACAGCTATGGGCCTTAGAGCCAGAATGCCCGAAATAACCGATGAATAACCAAAAATCACTAGAGCGTGATTTGATGCCACATTCAAGTGGTGAGTTCCTGCTAGACTTTACAGAGTTTACCGTAAACATTCATTCAAACCGACGTTTTAAGTGCAAAAACAAGAGGTTCAGAGCATACAACTAATTATAAGCATCTTACGCTCCGATGTACCGTTGTGCGAAACTTTGTTAAAGGCGGCATCCACATAGAAATGCTTTCCCGTTCTTCATACTACCCGAGAGTTTCTCGTCTCTTTATACCAAAGCCAGGGTAGAAGGGCTCTAAAGTAAAACCTTGCCGAGACCAGACTAACTTAGCACGATGAGGATGAGTTATCTCATCGGCAGTAAACGCATCCAACAGCGAATATGCCATTAAATAAACGTCGTTGAGAAAGTGTTTCGGAAATGGCCGCCATAACTTTGCAGAGCTCAGCGGCGTCATCTAGCGAAAATTTTGTTACCAGGTACTAAGACGATTTTGTTCGTTGCAATGCAGATTTAGATGATTCCTACCCCGTTTCGACGTAGAAACTGTTGATCTATCTCGTATCTCTTCTCCAAGACGGAGAAGAAAAAATAACGCAGAGAAACGCACGGAAAAAGTTTGTCTATTCGAATATAAGTGATGGTATGGTCATTAAAAATATAGAAATATGGTAGAGGATGGAAAACACGAACAACAGACGAATGCAACGGCGGCTATCCGATAACCAGCTTATGACCATTTCCTCCATCAGCCGACCGTGAGCAAGGATCGGTACATCTGCTACGCATGACTGGTACGTGGGCTCGGACAGGCTAATTATTAGGCTGGTGTAAAAATGACGCTCGTTTTCAAAATTCTCTCTTTAAACACTTATAAATCTGCTCACAGCAATGTTTGTGAAACGACTTTGACACTATTCGAAAGCGCAAATCTTTAGTAATAAAACCTCTGCAAGGAACTGCTGAAGCTGCAACATTTATAGAAATAAACGTGATAATTTTTATATTTTTGAGGTTAAAATGAAGCTACCTTGACGGACTTATCCTTTAAAAAAGCGAGCTGATACAAACGCCGAACAAATATTTTATAGAATGAGATAAGCTCTATAAAAAAGGCGAAATGCCTTTGCTTCTAGCTGTATGCTTCCAAATTTTAGATATTTTCGGAAAAAAACTGCTTCAAAACGGGCTGGTTTTACCGCTATTTTCATGCTTTTTTTCAACATTTTAGTACCGAAAATTGCGAGGTATGGGGCGGTCATTTAGCAAAAAGTTCGCTGTCGATTATGAATTAAACAGTGGCAGTTCGGCCCCAGCTATTGATCGTTATTGATTGATGATAGCGAATTAGGATCTCTCACTTTCACGGCTTGTACCTTACCGGTGAAGAAAGTTCGATAAAATGTCGGACATCGTGCACATAAAAGAAACGTCCTCCTCAAGAAGAAGATATAATCAGCTGAATCCGTGCTTTTATTAAGAAGTATTGTTGCAAAAAGTGTGGACACTCAGATTTACTACTCGGATTATGCGTGCTTGTCCGCTCGCACTAACTGATGGTTTTTACTTTCTGAAGAGAAACAAATATATGAGACAGAGAAGGATGCGTTTTCAAGCAGTATATAGGTTGGCTATGTTTACTCTAGAAATCTGACAGAAAATCCGTCGCAAACTTGAGCATCAGAAAACGCACATTATTTTTGCACCAATTTGATACAAATGAGGTAGAGGGAAGAAATCTCAGTAAAACGTAAGATCAGTCAGTAGCAGAAGTAGCACAGTAGCGGTCGTGAAAAATTCCGTATGTCGTTGTGAAATCCCAGCCTGGTCCGGCAGTTCTCGATGGAGCGCAACTTTTTCAAAAAACGACAAGGTATGGTTCCAAAAAACATTACTGGGTACTCCATCCTAGAATAAATTGGGAAACCGAATATGAATCGAAAGACGAAAACTTCTTCTACCCAAGTGTAAGCTTTAGAATCCACGAATTTCTATTCTATTTTCTGTTTGCCGGAACATAAGCGCAAAATGATTCTGAAGGAAAATAGGATTCGGAAAGCCATAACTAGCTTCTTCTTCTTCACTGTAAAAATTTTTTGAGCCTTCTATTCTTAAAGAATTTTGAGACGATTCTTTACCACCGGGTTTAACATGGATCGGGTTTATTGTGTTTTTGAAGTTGCCGCTGTGCGGCTCAGGGCCATTTACGCTTCGAAAAGCAATACGAAATTATAAGCAAAGAAAAAAACCTTTTCGGAGGTTTTCGCAAATTTTTACTGTTCATTTTAAAACTAGAGGGTCGGAAAATTCATTCTGAAATAAGGTTTCGTTTCGCTGCTTGAAGACGAATAATTTGCGGCTGTAGTTGTGCTTAGAACATTGCTGCGCCTGTTCGATCCTCATTTTGTCAAAATATCTCTTTCTTTCCCATAGTCAGTGACTCTTGGTTTCGTTTACTGCTTTTAATCGCACACTACATGACCTATCCGGGCAAAGAGTCCGGCTTCCTTCTGCTTTCGCCGTTAAATAGGTTTGACGCACACTGGTGGGCTGAACCTACTCATAGCCGGTTCTGCGTCGGCGTACTGTCCACGATGACCAAAGGCATATTGAACAGGCTCTTCAGATGAAGCAAGGTTGAGGTAGAGTGAAGATTCCACTACAGTGCGTTTCCTTCCCTGCCTTCCCGTTTGAAGAAACCAAATCTCAATTTAAGTCGTAATCAATCGTAATCACTCGTATTTATGTATGCTGCATAGGATCAGATATATTTCTTTCTAAAAATTGAAAAGTTCAAGCACACCTTCTTCTCGTTGAGGAGGTATTACTTCGAAGTGAGGACATCCATATTTCTTGTGGGTTCCGTTTCAATCAACGTCCTGACTAAATCAGTTACATGTAGTCTCCCTGACATATTTCTGCAAAATCTGCTTGTAAGCGCTTCATCGTCCTTACCTGGTTGCCAGCAAGAACTGAGAAGCAAATAGAGGAAGCAAGGCTTGTAAAAATTTTTCCGCCGACCTTGTTATCCATAAAAATTGAGTTTTTTCTTAAGGATAGATGACACTAATTTTAAACCTAGGCAGGAACAGTGCGGAAAGCAAGTATTGCATAAACTTAACCACTAACTCTTCTGAATATTGCTATTTTTGTGTGCCAGACAGGCAGCTCTCGCTCTTATCATGCGACACATCATAGCTTTAAATAAAATTTGAGAGGAAATCTGTTGGATCCCCCCTGTACATGCTTTGCACACTCTAGGCTATGTTTCAAGGCTCACCGCTCTCTCATTTCAAAATTTCTAGAAATAGAAGTAAAACAGAGAAATAGAAGTCATAACAATCATCAACATCCGCAAAGACTGTATTGTGTTCATCATTTCGAAAAAAAAGTGCACTATTGTGCACTTAGAAAAGTAAATGAATCAGGACAGTGTACAAAACTCCCTCTTGCACCACATGCCAGCTAATGAACTGTTAAGGTACGATGTTGCCGCATTCCGGTGCAGACCATCTTAATATTTACAGAAGATAACAGTTCGTTTTCTACAACTTCTCAATAATTTTAGTAAAAAAAACTAGACGGAGGGAACCTTCACAATATTCTTTGTCAAGAAGCGTGGGGGAAAATTCATTCGCCTTAAAGAGCTTTGGAATCCTTGAAGGTCTCTGAACAAGGTCATAGTGTGAATTTGCAACTTGTTCCATTAATCGTAAGTACACTTACCTCACTATGTCTCGGCAAAAAGTCGGGCATACGGCAGAAGCTTGGCTTCTCTGTAGTTCAATATAACTTGTGACTAGATAAAGAAAAATAGACATGTGCACATGTTTTGAAACCGTGGTTTCACGTTCTATCGAACGATATAACGCTTGCTAATTTATCCTTCAAAATTTCCCTGTCCAAGTAAACAGCTTAGACCATGATAATCTCGAGGGGCGTGGCCACCAGGTGCTCCTTAGGTAGCGCAGTAGTTACGCTTAATATTTGGCAACATAAGGAGCTCAGGAAACCGCTGTGAGTATATCATTCGATAGATCAAAAGGTGCTCATTGATTTGATGCTGATCCGGATCCTTCATGGGAAAGGACTTCTTACTGACTGCTAACAGGGCTTTCTAGTAGGAAGATTTGCAATGTTACTTCTTCTATCGAGAATGCACACCGGCAAAGTAACGGACAGCGATAGCTAGGTATTCTTGATCACGGTTCTAGTTTTCTTTACTAATGACTCTACTTCGGGAGTTCCTTGGAAACACACTATTAAAACAGTTGTAACTCCTGCTTTGTAAAAACTACTGTCATGTATGTAGCCACATAACCTGCTGCTTGGAAACTGCGATTCCTTTATTTACACAAGGAACATCAAAGAGATAACAAGAAAAAAAGCTTATAAAACAGAATTATCACGTGATGTCTGACTTGTAAGTGTTGAATCATAAGTGTATAAGTCGTCCCGTAAGTGAGTGCATTTACGCCTACGCAAATTCTAAAGCTTCGTTTAGGTAAAAGCGTGTATTGGGCACAAAACTATGTACCTGAGCTACGGTAAGGTTATGTCTCATCGAACAGTTCTATGAGTCCTACAAAGAAAACGGTGGTTAGGTAAATCTGGAGATGATGACCTAAGCAGATCTGATCTGTACAATGAAAAGTTGGAAAAATACGTCACGTTTGATTTTCATAGGTAGCATCACAGGTGAAAGAATTGTAAAATGGGAGGAGAACAACATTTCAAAGACCGAGTGAAAAGAAAAGAGCAAACAGTTTACAACGGCAAATTCACTTGTCACTTTCGCTACAGGAGATGCTCTGGCAAGAACTTGCTAGCGAGAAAGGACAACGGCCAGGATGATTGCAGCCACAATCAGGAGCAGGATCAGAACGAGGATGCACAGAGCCACCATTATCTGAAACCTGTGTGATCAAATTGACTCGTAAAAAAATTCTAAGATAGTTTATTGGGATGAAATCCTATGGATAATATGTTATAAGTAGCTCTACTGATTCATAAAAGACCATAGATAAGTCAGCTTTATTTCCCATTTTCACTAACATGCAGCAGCGAGCATTTCATTAACTTACTGTTCTCTAATACCGCTAAAAGCGCTATTTTAATTGGTTTTGCTATTTACTACTGTAATTCCACCAACAACAACTTTCATTTCATAATTTATTTCAAAATTTTTCACGACCAGAATATTCGCTGGCTTCAACCCTTGCCTCGCAGTTTTTTCCCTGAAGCAACCACTACCTATTAGTTGACTACAGGATGACTTTAGCTGTAATATGTCTGCGTTTGAATTTGTGTATTTTCTGCCAAAATTCAACGATTTAGCTGACGTAACCCATTAAAAAACAGTGATTTCTAAACGACATTGAAGAAGGAACAAATTAAAGCCAAAGCCATCATATGGATGCGTTGAAGCAGTGAGAAGCGCAACTTGAAGAAAAAAAAAACTTTCTTAGAAGGGAGCTATCATGTCATTAGCCAACGTCCTAAAACTCTTAGACAAATTTTGAAACGGGCCTTCATTGTCACTACATTTCTGAAAAAGATTTCACACCATCAGCAAATTTTGTCACTTAACTAATAATAATGTTAGTAGGGCTAAGAGGGAATTTAACTGAACTTGCTGCTCTAAAGAGAGATTACTGAAATTTCAGCTGACCGCTGGTAAGCCGCGAAATGACGGAAACCCCTGCGTTCAGCTGTACGCATCCAAGCCAAGACAAGTAAATGTACAGCTCCAGTTTGGAAAATGAAATAACAGCTAATAGTAGATTATAGCAGGTAACATTTTTCACTCCGCTCAGAACAACTGCTGTTGTTGGCATGTAAAGTATCCAAATTATCAGCATGAAGTAGCTCATCTTACGAATTCTAAAGCAAGGTTCGTCAAGAGACAACGATCTTAAAATGCGGTGGATTTTGGAAAGCGCTATCACTAAACTACAATGTGACAAAGCAACAGCAAAAGTAAAATAACAGCCTTGAGGGCGGATACGTCCCCTTGACCAAATGTCGTAGTTTTTCGATGAGATTCAGATATCTGTACTTAGCGGCCAATTCGCGGGCATAACAAATCTCAACCCGTATCTTCGAAAAAGCAGAGCTCATGCAAAGCTGCAATCAAAGAACGCGATAGAACAGAGACTTTGGAATAATCGCTGATGTTAAGCACTGCTGTAAGAAAAGCAATTTTAGGACAAGATCGAGCAGCAGAAGTAAGGTATATACGAGGTATCCTCGTATTCTCTTTAGCAAAAACTCATAAAATCTTCAACTCATCCTTTGGTGAGAACGAGCGGTAACGCTTCGAAGTCTTTAAAACGAATTTCTTTATGGAATTTTGTGCCTGCGCAATTGTGCAGAAAATGACGAAGAGTCAATGCAAAAAAGGAGGAAATTCTGCAGAAGGGTTCAAAAATCCTGACTAAACGAATACCTTCAGTAATCTTTGATAAATCTGGAATTTCTGGTCCTATCTTTTAGCTTAGAATGTGGTAGTTAGAAGTGCACTGTGCCGGTTTTGAGCGCTTGTAACTCGTTCATTTCAAGAAATTTTTTAAATATCTACTAATCAATATAGCACGACTTTTCCCACCTCCTTCTTATTGTTGATCCTACATCTTTGTCACCTGATTGATGTAGTGAAGACTATTTCAACCAGAAACCTTCATTAAAGGATTTTATATCGAAAGAAAGTGCAATATAGTGCAGTTGAAAAGTCGGTTCAAACTGTGTTGGGTGTAGTTACACAAATGAGAGAAAAAGGCGTTCCTAAATTACCCGTGGCGCAGGATCTATGCTCAGTCGTTCAGAACCAGATCTTGAGTGGAAGTCTGCGCCACGGCTAATGATTTCTGCAATTGCACAACTCGTCACTTTACGACAATTTTCCGACTTCACTATGTGCGTCTCCTTGAATATTCTAGTCCGACTCATGCAAATGAATTCTGCCTACCCGGTCACATGTTAATTAGAGATGGAATAGAAAACCGTCCAAGTAGAGCTCTCCCAGAGTAACACAATATGGTGAAAATTTCGCTAAGAGGAAGCGCTGTATACCTTTTTCCTAGTGGCGCTTTTCTTATACTCCAGTCCAACTTTCACATTTCGAGCACCCTGTTCCACATGATCCCTTGTGGTCTCGACGTTCTGCGCAATATTATCCACCATTTCGTTCTGCAAACAGAAAACGTCATGAGATTAGCACGACAGATCAAAGACGGATATAACGGACGGCACCTGGATTTCTGTGAGGTTCTGCAGGTCGACGAATATCTCCTGCATTGTCTGTATGCTCTTCTCCAACTCGACGATCTCGTTGTGCCTACGTTTAACGTCTGCTAGAGCTGCCTTAGCAGAAACTGACAGAGGATTCACCTCGCGAAAGAATAGCTGAAATAAGGTTTGCTAAAAAAAATGTTAAACTTTTCTAATCAGTCAAAAGAAGGAAGTAGAAAGTGAGAACGCACATTACCAACTAGCTACTTGTGAAAAGTCTGAATCGAAACGAAATCGAACGAGGAAACGCGACGAATCAGACGAAAAACAACTCTGACAAATGAGGATGCCGCACTCTCGATAACCTGTGCCCATGATGATGAAAGTTACCGGCGTCTGGGAAAGCAGTTTGGATAGTTTTTGAATTCTGACTTCCCCTTAGGTGGTGCCTAGTCAGAGCTGTCCCCGTTTTCAACAATGCACTTACTAAATAACCTAGGCCGGCGCCAAAAAATTTGATACCCCACTTTGTCAGTTCTCGTTTGCAAATCTCTGACGAGCCTTGCTCTAGTACCCCTTGATCGGCTAATGATAACATTTTTTTCCTGTTTGACTACCTTACCACTATTTTTACTAAGCGATGTTATGCAGTTTTTTTTTTAATTGGCATGAAGCAACGTTAAATAGTTAGATGGACATACAAATGAGCTCATTTATGCTAATTCTGTTCCATCCGCAACTCAAGGGAACGAAGGACCCGCGGATTTTAAATAAATTCTGGGGTAAATGTAGTATGTGTGAGAAGAGCTTTCTCGAGCTCCCGCCGAGTCTAGATATCCGTCCGATCCGAGACTACTGACAAGGGATACACGATGTTTATCAGCTCAGTGCATTTGCTATGGAATCCATGATCCAGCATAAACTGTTCCCTCTTACCATGTTCCACTCAACTGGGGAACCTATTGCGGAGCTTTCAGAAGTGTGGCTCATAGCAGGCCTCCCTTTTTTAGACAGCAACAGCTGATTTCATTCCAAATTTAGAGACTTGCATTTCAAAAGGGAAACACTGCCTCATCCCCTGCTCAAATCTGTCTATGTACTCTGCTTAATCTATGACTAGGACAAAATTAATGAAGGACTTAACCTGCTGATCATATCGTATTAATAGCAGGTAAGTATCAGATAGCATAAACAAAAGGCTGACCTCATCCCGACCAGCAGCGTCGATGATCTTCTCCGCCTCCTCCTCCGTGACGTTCTCCCCAACTGCTCGTAACTGTCGCCGAACCCGTACTGAAACCCAAAGCAACTTCAAAAATAGAGAAAAGTACTCGACCTAACCAACTAACCCGAAACTCTGGATCGGTAGTCGGCATGAGTGTCGTTAAAGCGGATGATGAGATCTCGAAGCTTCCTCCGAATAGAATCTATCTGGTTTTTTCGAATTCGAACTTCTCCAGATGATTCACAAACTAAACGCCTTTGGTAGAGGCCACGTTAGAACTAGCGCAGGAACTAGAGCAGAAACCTAAACCGATTTTATGCAACAGTGCCCACCTCTAGCAAATTCATTGAATTCGTTGTCGACTTCATTCACCATTTTACGCAGGTCCGCAGTTTTTCTTCGAATTTTTGCAATCTGATCTTCCAATACATCCTGCAAAAGCCATGTAGTAGTTGAGCATAATTTAGAAACTGCTTTTTTAAACTCTTCACCTTTTCGGCAGGATCTGCCACGGCAAGGGCTAGGATATGTTGTTGTTTTCGACGCAGAGCTTCAATTTCGGATTGGAGTTCATCGAGAAGCCGTCGAACCAAGCTAAAACATGGTCAACCTAATTGAAATAGTGAAGAAAGATTTCTGAGTCCCTTCTGTGTTGCTAAACATTACTAAAGTACTACTATTTTTTGCAAACCGTCGCTTAGAGGCACAGTCTTATCCTGTTTTCCTGGCTGACATAATAGCAAATTCTGCCTTCGCGGCAGCTGATTCCATAGCTCACTTGGCAAGATCACCGGACGCCGCGTTTTTGAAGCACAACTTTCCTGTCACAAGTTCTACCCCTTTTTTCGCGTCCTGCGAATCACTAGGTTATACTCTGACAAAAGAACGGTTTTCATTCAGAACTCTTCAAAAACCGCGTTAAAATTGTCATTATTACAAAGTTCCGTGTTCCGATCTTCGCGTGACAATTCAGGAGGATGAATAAAAATGGGAGAACTCCTGTGCGTGCTTGTGCTGGTCTCAAAAGCCTAATCCGAAAATTAGCGGTTATGGAAACACACTTCTTATCAATCCTGACAAAACTACGCAATGCGCCTCTCCCTAAATATTTTATTCACACGTTATTCATATAATACAATACTATTATCTTACTATTTCAATTTTTTTACTGAAATTCCATTACTGTGTCATATGCAAGCGCATTTACGTTATTTCACCTTCACTTTGTTTTACGGTGGCTGTGGCTGTATCTATCTATCTGCTAAAAATCAGAGAACACCCCTTTTAAATTCGGTTTTCTTATGTTTCTGCTGCTGTATGTAATCCACACCAATGTGCGTATATGTAATAAAATAATAAAATAAAATAAAATAATAAACTCCGCCTTCGTATCAACACAACTTCAGGTGAGAATGTGCCTCTAAGCCAAGCACAGCGCTAAGCGCACTTACTCATGTAATTGCAAGTAGGTGTCTCTAACTAACACGGCTACTTTTCAGAAATAGCTTACGCGGTGTAAGTAAATAAATGAAATACGTACGCAGCCAAAGCGCAGCTGGAGAAACTCCATCTTCCTGCAATAAGTCCCTCTCAGAAACAAATCCTAGATTACGAAGTATCTCACGAGTAACTGACTGATTTTTCAATACATCTAAGATTCATTTTCGCAAAAAAAACAGGACTGTGCCTTAACGACTAGTAAAAAGCAAGCACAACCCGAGAGAGCGGTTCAGAATCGAACACTACTCAGAATTTATATAAACGTTCTCACTTCAGAAACCGACAAGCTCGGTCCAGACTATAAGTCCTCCACTCAGTTCGAACACGTACTGTCAGATTTTTTCGATACTACGTAGCTGCGTTCTGCACCCAGTTTAGATCTATAGAGCGAGGTACAGGACGAAAAGAGGGGAGGGAGGAGCGGAAATTTGCTGAAGCGAAGGAAAAATCCAGACTTGGCCTAGTAATACAATAAATAGCATTGAAGATATTTGAAAATGCGATTTTTCAGCATAGGGGTGAGTACTTCCATCTTTCTAAGGGTCATCAACGTTGTCTAAAGAGTCAGAAGGTACAGACAAGGTTGGTTATAAGGCCTTAAGTCCACCTTCCTCGTATACTATGGGGTATGACGAATGCAACAAGCATCCGCATCAGCAGGCGAGACCTCCTTCTTACCACCGCCTGCTCCCCCTGGTCATTTCGAGTTTTATCGTTTCGATCAAGTCCATGCGCATCCTCAAACCTCGTCAACAGCTTCGCAAGTTCTTCAGGGGATGATTTGGCGAAAATCTTCTCGCACTATTATGAAACAAGCGATTTTTGTGGAGTAAACGCAGGGAATAACAGATGTCACCTCAGTCAGATTTGACGAATACTTTCTGGACGGACTAGCAAACGCTTCTGCCCTTAGATAGTAGTGGTGTCAAGTGGTTCCGCAGTTTTCACATTTCTTTAGGCATCTGCAAGCACCAATGGCTTACGTAAATCCTACCAGAGAGTGTATCTAATATCTCACTGAATCATTGGTCAGATCCTGCGTTCACTCCACAATAATTGGCTGCTCTGTAATATTGTCAGCGAGATTTTTAACAGCGCATTCTCTGAAAAGCTTGGAATGCTGCTGTCGACATTTGAGGATGTGTACGGACCTGGTCGGAACGATAAACCTCAAAATTACTCGTGGGGAGTAGGCGGTGGTAAGATGGAGGCCTCACCTTCTGGCGCGGATGCCTGCTGCTAGCGTCACATCTCCATACTACGCGAGGAAGGTGGACTTCAGGCTTCACAATCAAGCTTCTCTGCACCTTCTGCCTCTTCAGAAAACGCAAACGGACGACTTATTGGTGTTGAACTGTAGGAAGCTGTTCAGTGACGTTTCTTTGTCACCTTCGCCGCTCATTGTTTCAAGCTCCGGTAGTACAAACTTATATACAAAGTACTGATTCCTCTTTATTTTCTCGAGTACATTGTGCAACTACTTAACGTTTTTTCTCGATGACCTCCGCTGGGAAAGCGACAGGGTCCAGAATAGCCATTTTCGCCAATTTTAGTTATTTTTTCAAATCCCGATAGGCACGGTGATGCATTTGCAACATTGCTATACAGTCTTGATAACGTCATAAAAATTCCGGGATTAGGCGGAAACGTAAGAAATTACTGCCAAAAAACTGTAAGTTCATATCTTTTTGCCCGGTACTGTATGCCCTCTATATGTCATCCCAGTAAACCTAAATTTCAACCTACCACCTGGAGGAACACCGGCCCTATCATTTCCAGTGGTTTTAATGACTAATCTCAGAGCGCTTCTTTGCTTTGCCAGTAAGGTCATCCCCTATCTTTACTACGGCAATTTTAGAGCAATCGGATTCATCACACAGAAGTGCAGGCACATATTGTGCACAATTACTATGACTCATGCTCAAAATTCGTCCTTTATAGTACAACTACCGTACTCGAACAGAAAAGAACTGCCTTTACCTCAATCGCCCGTCAAGACCATTTGCGATCGCTTGGGGGACAGAAACAGGTGCAGACGGACCCAGCTCAACCTCCTCGAACCGATCCGTGACGACTCTCCTCTGAATAGCGAGACAGTGTTTAAAAGAATAGGTCCTTAAATCTGCAACTATTTCAACTAGGAAATCCAAACCAAGAAGTCCTACTACAGAAAAAACAGGTTCCCGACTGAAATCAGGTAGCTTCATACACACCACTCCGGGTTTTACTATCAAACACCATTGTTGTTCTATTTTTAGCATCGGAAGTGAGTTGAGTATTCCAGCTCTTTGTTTGTGCACAGCGAAATATGTACGGAATTAAAGGACTCGTATTCTGTTTTCGACAAATACTCTGTTTAATACTTCCATAAACGACTATGCTCTCACAACTAGGGAACAATGAAAAGTATGAAAGGTTTCAGAATTCATGAACAAACAAATAGTAAATGGCAAAATATTTACGTAATCGCCACACTCACTTGGAAGTCCGCCAGCCGGTCCCTCATGGGTCCTTCTGAAATGCGCAAAGTAGTGTTATCTGTGTTTTTAAAAAATAAGCGGAACCGGAAAATGAGGAATAAAAAAATCAAATATCATTTGAAAAAGGTACAAAGGTGCATAGTGCATGCACCAGATGCATATACACTATAATGTTATCCGTCTAGCGACTCGGAAATAAAATACTTACTCAGAAGATTATACAATTGTAAAAGCAACAACAGAATTCCTTTCTAGCCGGTATAAAAACATGATCTACAGAACAGATTGAGAAGGACCAAGATTAAATCATGGCAAATAAGAAAAGAAGCGACTAGAAAAGATGCGGAGAGCAAGAAAACATGCAAAAAGCTCAGATTTGTGATAACAAATAATACAACTCGAAAATGTTGCGGATTTCCTTTCTCAAGAAAAATTGTAACTAGCTCTTGTCGCGATCATCACACTTTTTATAGTAATTCTGGAAAGCACCTTCAAAATCAGCCTTTGCTTACCAAATTTTTTAAGGCAATCTTAAAATGGGCTTTTTCTATGTCCTATTATTTCATTCAGAAGACGAATTGACAGTTATTCTGATAAAGGCAACAATAGCGGCGACACGCCAAAGGTCTCTTCGCTTTCCATAACATTTCGATGTTTTTTGCTCGCGTCAACGGTAAACCTGCAAGTCGAACTTGAATGCGCAAAATTTCTTGCGAACTGAGCCAATACTTAAACTTAATTCGTTACCAATTACGCTTCTGAACGAATACTAACCTAGCAGTCTGCTGGGACAGGATTTCTTAAATACTTTTTTTTAAATCCCAGAGTTAGAAGCAGCTCTTGAGAAACCAGATCTCCGCTATGATGCATGAAAGCTAGTCATCGTACTAGACAGAAATTCTCATTGGCTACAACGATGCATTAGCTTTTTAGAAAAAGTTTCCTGTTCAATTAAGTTTTTATTACTAGAACAGGCATATCAGAAGGTGTAAACTGGAGAATCTCTATCGAAGGTTAGTCCGATAAGAGGAGAAAGCAAACTTTTACTTCAACCAAAGCGTCGAGAAGCGGGTATCTTGACATTATCAAAACGTCACTTTAAGCTCGTTTTTAATATAAGCCTACAAGATTATCAAGATTATCTCCCTCCTCCTCTATCCTATTTCGAAGTTAAAAAAAAACAAGCCAACTGCTTATAGTCCAAACTCACAGCTATAAAAGGGAACCCTGCAAATATTAAAATCTTTTCTTACTTGCACATGTAACCATTGGGCCCACATAGTTGTTTCTTTATACCTCAACGTGATACAGAGCCCTATTTTCTCAATCCGCGGTCCCATCGCTTCCCTTATCGTGCGATGATCGTGCGGAATTCCGCATTTTGCGGGTCATGTGTAATTATTAATCATGTATGTGGTTAAGACAAGGAATCAGAAACAAAACAACGCTTCAACACTGCGGAATGTTAGTTTGGTTATGCAAACGAAAATTCCTGCGCAGAAATTACAGTGACAAGAATTCTGCCTTCAAAACGATACTCCAAAGGATGTAGGCATAAAATAAGTATGTATATTGAACCATATTGAACCACAGGAGTAACTCAGCAAAAGATTCATACCGAGACTATCGTTGCTGATACTTCAAAACATAATACTATTTCGTAGACAAATTGCTCATTAGTGGTTCAATCAGAGATAAACTGGACAGAGGCCACTTCAAATCTCTATATCGTCCTTTGCTACAGAGGCGACAGTCTATCTGATTCCCTTTCGAACACACTAATTACTGCAAAGTCGTACTTTGCCAAATCCGCTTATCCTGGATAAAAGAAACATATAGTTTTGCAGAAGAAAAATTCGAAACTGCCGCCATCATGCACCTATCCTAGCTCTTTTGTTCAAACGTAATTTCAAACCAAAATCGATATTTTAAGGTGTGGTAAACGTTGCATAGTCTTCCCTAAACAAAAGCTATGGAAATATTTTTCAGAGATAATGACCACCCCTTAGAAGTCATAAAAATCATAGCGCTGCTCGAATTTGGCTTCTCGTCGTTTTTTGGATATTCCAGAGCGAAAATACAGTCGTTTTCTGATATTATAGATGGATATGTTGTTTTTTGTGTGTGTGTGTTTTTTTTTTTTGAAAAAAAAGGCTAAAGGTTATAAAAAATATTTCACTGTTACAGCCGCCAGTTGTCAGTATTTTCTGGCAACTTTCATTTGCTAAGTCTGTTTGTAAGCCCACTTGTTGTACTTGCAAATTAATTGGTAATTCTATGTGCACAAACTAGGTGTGAAAAAGCACAAACAAAAAATCATATCTGCTGATTTACCATAAATAATAATCAAAGACATGATGAACTACATATTTCGGATTTTTGCTGAGAAATTCTCTTGCTGCTTATTACAGGAAAGTTACCTCTCGCTTGATATAGTAACCATAAGAGTAAGCAATAAAATTTTTTAAAAAATCGTTTAAAAGACAGAAGATACGAGAGAAAAAAGTGTGTAAGTAGAAAATATAGTACACGGAGAACGTGTGAGTTCGGAAGTGAAAATAACTGAAAGAGATGAGAGCTTCATATGGATACGTATCCGTCCGGATGCTGGATGCTTTAGCTTCTATAAACCAAACCAAGTGCTCAACCTCAGTGTTTCGCAAGAGATGCAACTAATTCGGCACAATCTGCCCTGTTGCCTGGCAACATTGGCAACATTTCGTTGTAATCTCGTAGAAGATAGCCTTAGTGAGATCTCACTTCATGCATCGCTAAGAACAACAATTAGAAGCATTAAAGGCGAAAGCAGACAGAGTTGTCGAAACCAAGACGGTGTAAAAACTGTGCGAATCCTTGCTGATCATGCTAAGTAAACTGTTTTTTTTCAGCGATGGGGGTAAAAAACAACAATTATGGCCGGCTGACGCACAGTGTGCACAGATGGCGGCAGCCGGGCGCGAGGACCAGCCCGGTTGACTCAGAGGTGGCTGCGCGTTTCGCAATACGCTCGTCATATGCAGGTATTTGTATGGCGATCGATACACAGGTGCGCTTATTCTACCCGCTACGCTCTAGAATAGTGCCTCGGGACCACCTTAAGAGAAATGCTTGGTGAGATGGAGTGAGATCAAAAAAGCACTTATCGTCGAAGCGCCACCGCTCACTCATCAAGCGCAGCGATAAGAGTCAGCTGAGATGATGCGGCAGGTGGGAGGCTGACTCAGCGGGGATGTCCTGTCATGACTCCTCGATACAGAAAGCGAAAAGGAAAACTGCGCACGACGTGGCACCCTGAGAGAATCCCATTCATGAGTAGGAGCGGCAGCGTAAAATAGAACGGCAGCCCTGCTCACATGTAGCAGTGGAACTGCCACGAAACTGATCCGTCGTGGACCCGAAAAAACGAGTCTACCGACGACTGAATTGAAATTGCTAAGCCGATTACAGAGTTGTGCAAAAATATGGTGGCGTCGAATAAGTAGAGCATACTCGTCCGGTCTTGCGATCCATTGCAGCGATAATACGCTCAGATTAGTATGTTATCGGTTCACTTATAGCTGCACAGCTGTAAACTACAACAACTTCCTGTTGCTGCAAATGCTGCATGGGTGAATAGTGCGCTGAGACTAAATCGGAAAGGTGTTTTATCGAGATAATCAACCCGAAAAAAGCATAGCCTGTTTCGCCGATCTAGTCCTGTCGAGCGGCTTCACATACTTGCTGCAAATACATGTACTAGTGAGGGAGAATTCTATAACTGGTAAATGCCGTTACAACTACGCAGACTGGCAACAAAGTTATAAACTCAGGTCGATACAGAGAAGCCGAGAAGTAGAAACAAGATTCCGTGCTTTTTCATCAGTCCAGTTATTTTTTTTCTATTTGTTTACTTTCTTGCTAGTTCGGATACCACTTTTATCACACTATGTTACTGTTCTCCACTGAAAAACGAGACAAAGTGAGCAAAAAATAACAACAACAGAAAATTAGTGTAATCAACAGTGTGGAGCTACCAAAGCAGTGGAGGAGATGGACGAGGTAAAAGTTGACCAAATGCAATAACGTCAAAGCAGTATTAACTTGTATTAAGTGATGAATGCCAGCAGTTTTTATGAAGGAGCTGATCTAGTGGAGTTAGGTTTCTTGCTATGAAAGTGGAGGCCCCGTCTTTGCTAGGTTCAGGGCTACTCTTTTCATACATGTCCCGTAAGCTCTGGAACAATATCTGTATGGAACAACAGCAAGTAGTGTTAAAGACAGGGTCTCACTAAGATTTCATCGCTGAGTATTCGTGGTGGACCTATCGGGAGAGGGTTACTTTATGTACAAGCGCAGCGGTACTTGGTAAACGTTCTAAGCTTCTTTGCCCACATCGTTTTCCTGATTGCGAAATAACATGCCGTAGCCTTTATTAGTTTAAAAAAAACTCATCCCTGGTAAGACTTTTTCCCCAAAGTGAGCAGGTTTCTGAAGCCGAGCCGCTATTTGGTCAGTCTTTACACTAGAAAAACTCACTAATTAATGTTTGTTAGTACACTGTCTAAGGCAATTTCCACATGTGGAGGAGTATAATTTTTGCAACACGCACTTTTTTAGATCAAACTGCACGCATTTGCAAAAGGATTCGTGGTAGTTGGTCATCATTTTTTTTCCACGAGATCCATCTTTCCTAACGCACCACGTTCCAGCTACCTCCTCCATGACCCTGCAAAAGCGATGCTTGGAGGATTAGTTCCAGTAACTGTACTTGGGAGCAGTGAAAGGCAAAATCCGTAGGTCAGAAGAAAACTGTTGGTTCTTTCAGGATGAAAGTCCTCATTCTCAGGTTCTCCAAAGATGGTGGTCATTTAAAGCTGCTGGCTAGCCATTAAATAAATCAGGATTCTACTTGAAAATTTTTCCTTTTATTTGCATGTATGCACAGCATGTCAAACAACGTACCGTCGTTTCGCCCAGACAGTAGGCTAGAAACAGCTGATTCTCTCTTGCTGCTCCAGTGACAACCGATGCCGTTGCTCTGCCTGGTACGCAATTGCACTAAACCGCGATGACCGAGGCACTATCTGGGCAAATCGACGGTATCTGCACGGGTAGAGCCCAAATTTTTGGAAAATGGCGAAAAGCACTACGATTTTTCTTGCACATACGCGCTGTAGCTATTGAGAAACTCGGAAGAATAAAATTTTCGCGCCTAGACTTCTTTAAGGACCATTTTCTCCTACGCCTTTCTCCTCAGGTTTTCCTGCAGTCTCAAACAACGTTTTTCAGCATTTTAAACAGCACATTTATCGCAAATACTGAAATAAAAGATCAGCAGTAAACATCAGCGACCGAAGCAGGACCAGCCTGTGTCACTGCAGACCCTAACAGGCTATCCCTCACCACCTATGATTCCGAATGTGCTGAGCGATTCTGTGGTTGTAGTTGCGGTCCTACATCAACAGCTTCTTTTCAGAAAGATTTAAAAAGATCCAGAAAGATTCACCGAAGTAGATCCCTGATGTCGGAATTTTGATCGACGCCGTTGCAGAGATCATCAAACCGTTCAGGTGCGGTATTAGGCTGGTAAGCTTTAAGCCTATTTCTCGAAAATTCTAGAGCTTTAGATTCTTGATCGGTACCCATGTCTACAATGTCGTAGTTGGAGATCATTCTCGAAACTTCTCCGTAATAGGTATATATAGCCATGTTGCCTTCCAAATGATAGCATAACTAGAAAATTCGGGAAGTATAAAGGCGTAAGTTTTTGTTTACCTGGAGTTACCAAGTTATTGGAACTTCACAGATTTCATCTAATTTTACATCAGAATTAAGAAAAATTGAGTAATCTTTATGACTTTTAGTTCAAAAGACTTTCTGCATATCCGTGCTGTTATAAATGTATGTGTACCGGTGGAAAATGCTCTATTTTCGATAATTTTGATTTTAAAAAAATTAAGAATATGAAGCACTTAAATATAACTTTATCACAATTCAGATAAACAAGAACCTACATCCTTGCGCATTACGGTTCTTCTAGATAGGCCAAGATCTATAGAATGGTAGTAGTCCTGTTCGTTATCTTTCCACTTTCCATACATTTTCCTTTTTAAAATACTTGAACAATCTGGCTAAATAGCGGAGATTCGCCAACGACTAGCACTTTCACGACAATTTGAATAATTTGGAATAGCCCGTAAATATTGAGAAATAATAGTGTCAAGCGCAATGACCATGTTAAAAATTCGTCCTGTGTGAAAATTCGGAAATACAGATACCGTTCACCCAAAAATTCCAAGCTAGAACTTCGTCTTAAGCAGTCGATCAGGTTGATGATGTCCTTATGTTTGAAACTTCGAAGGGATATAGCAACATGTAGGCTTTGATTAAAAAAAGAAACGAGGAGCACGGTTCTACAAAAGAAGAAAGTGCACATGGAAGACCAGAGGCATAAGACTGTGCTCAGCGCTGAAAACGAAGTCTTTCCTTGAACCTAATGCAGTGACGAATCACTTTCTTCGCTTTAGTCATATGTTACATTCTTTGAGAATCGAAATCGCGAATAGAATGTCCATTACCGCATTGATTCAAAAGCGAAGAATGCTAAACATGCTGAAGTAGGCAGAGTGGTTACTACTGCATATATGATGCTGAGGTAGAAATTCTAATATGGGCACAAGTCAAACTACCACTTATAGCGAGAATCATTCGAAAACTCGAATTACTGAACAGCCGTGATATTAGAACAAAATTCGAATGTCAGGTTTTCAAAATGCTTAGTTTTCGACTACATTCGATTCCCGAATTTTCAAAAAAAAAAAACGTTAATTTGAATAAGTTCAAAAGTGGGAGTGAATGGAAAGCGCTATTTTCGAATTTAGATAAACTTCGAATGGTTCAAAAACTCGTTTTCGAAAATATTCAAATTTCGGATATCGTAAAAAGGTCCTATTCTGATTTTTTTTAATTTTTGAATTTTCAAAAAAACTGGCATTCGAGTTTCTTCAAAGTTCGACTACTTAAAAAGTATCGCGTTCAAATAGCAAATTATTAAAATATCTGAATATTTTTCATCCAAAAAATAAAGTTCTTACCTAAATTTTGAGTAAATATCCAATTAACTATTGATTCGAGTATTCGTTCATCCGAAAAAAAAATCTCGAATTTACTCGAAGCTCATATAGTCGCGAAACTTGTCGAATGCATTCGTTGGATATTCATTTATTCTATGAAAATTTCCGAATATCCAAGTATAATATGTCGGTTCAATTCCTTTCAGCTGCTAGAAAATCATCGTCTTAAACAAGCAATTAGCTGTCATCTCTTCTTATCAAAGAGCTGTTAAGGGAGCGCCGAAATACCTGCTAGCCTTGTTTGCAGCCGGCAATTGCATGTTCAAGAAGTGCATACTGCAATGTTCAAATAAAGTAACAAGTACAACTGGAATAGTGCATCGGTCGCGATCTGCCAACAGCTGAGCACAGCGAAGCTTGTAGAGGTCTCACATGCGAAAGTTAAAGTGTAAGTGAGGTTCAGGCTGTTTGCTCCCGGTGCAGCTCGCGCCGACCAAGCTCAGGCTTCTGTTTGTCGAGCGAAAACTGCCGCAGCGATATACGCGAACTGCAGTCACTATGCTCTTTCGCTACAATTTTATTTCCCCATACAGCACAGATATACAGTGCTTTTCAAAAGGATAGAACTCCCTAAAATTATAGCTTAACTGAGGTTATTGAAATCTTATCTCACAACCACTATCACCGGGATTCCTCACTTAAAATTACATATGTTACGAGGTTCTTATTTGGAAATATTTCCTCTGTGATTTTATAGGAATTTTTTGTGATTTTTTGATTGTTTTAAAAGATAGAACCACCCTGGGAGTGCCTCTACTTTGTCGGTTATTTTTCAAGCCCGAAGCCACCTAGTAAGTAGCAGACATTTAACAGTGAGCATTTAGGGGAATCGTATCAGCACCATGCAGCTATCTCTTACACCGTTATGAGATTAAAATTGGTGAAACACTTATACTTATACTTATTTATTACTTAGAAGCAAGTCCATGTGCAACGGTGAAATTGAAAAAATAGGAAAAAAAAGAACGATTAATCTAAAATGGGAACAAAACTAGAGTCTTTAAAAACAAACGGATAAAGCGTAAACATAACATCAAAGAATGGGAAGGGAAGGTTAGTACCGCTTCCCAGGATTGCAGGTGCCTCATTGAAATGTTCTTAAATGCTGATAATTTAGATGGCAAGCCTTGCTTTTTGGTAAGCCTTTCGTAATAAGGAATAACCCTATTTGCAAAGAAATTTCTTCTTATTTCCTTCCTGGCTCTTGTTGCGCTTAGTTTAGTTCTACCACGCCGCGTAATTGAACTCCTGCTGGTAAAAAAAGCATCCTTATCAAGTCCGCAGTTTCCGAACAATATTTTATGCAAAAGAAATTACCAAAAAAATCACCAAAAGTGGCTTTCAAAAATTCTGAGACTCCTTTTCCAATATCTACAATCTTAAAATCTGTTCAGGATTTTCTTGGGTGAACTAATGACGTTAGCTGCACCTGATCTGTACTGTGACAGTTTCAGTATCTTGACTTCTATGACACAATAAGGCCTCCCACGTTCGCAGTTCGATTGGATTTAGATTTCTATGAAGCCAATAAAGCCTTTTAAAATCCCGTCGATGCACCAGAAGCGTTTTTGAAGAGCAAGACGAGCTTTCCATTCCTCTTGGGACTAGTAACGAAAACCTGAGATCCGATATTTCTTCATGGAAACACCCCCAGATTTCTTGTCCACATGGGACAACGAGATTCAGGGTGTCACAGCGAAACGAGAAGAGTCCAAGCTGAAGCTAAGCTCAACTTGTTGGAGCCGGAAGTTATTTTTGCGAGTCAGCTTCTGTCATTTATGGTGCGGAGCTGTAATGTGAGAAGTATGAATGCAGCGAGAGCCGTATTTCTGGCCTAAATTGCTGGAAACGAGAGGATCGGTAGAGTCCTAGCCAAAAGAATAAGCTTCCCAGTTATCATCAAAATAAGAATATGCAGCCGTGGTGGTTGTTCTTGTTGTTTTTTGTTGGCGGGAAGCGAAACAACGTCGTTCCCAGAATTGCATGCTCCAACCAAGTGCCCAAGTAATTCAGCAGTGGTCAATTTCTTGAATTTTACTGATTTTGTCCTCATAACAGGGCAAGACGTAGCTGCAAGTGACCACTGTGATTCTCCTAAATTTCTCACTCGCTGCTGAACGTTTGCTGGTTACTGGGTGGTTCCGGCTTTTAAACGTGTGCGGTAAAAAAACGCTCTTACGGGGGTTCTATCTTTTTGAAACGCACTGTACACTCTTTCTCGCGGACTATGACGAGTGAAATAGGCGGGGCCAACTTACTTCGGTTTACAAAGGGGGTCCAAAGCAACTTGGAAAGCAAAGAAATGTGTTGACCGAAAAGAACGAATCAACATTAGCTAGTTCTCCGTATTTTAACCTGTGTTTGAACACGGCAGGCATCCCCTTTGGTGCCCGGCCTCGCCCACCTCACTAGTCATAGTCCGCGAAAAAAAGAACAGAAGTGCACAGAAATATCACCACGGTAAATACATGTATTTATTTCCCTCCAAATTGGCTTTACCAAATCAGTTCTACGCGGCCGAAATTAAAGTGGAGAATGGGATCGATGAAATTCAAATCTTTGCAGCTGATCGATTGAATGCACTGCCGAATATGTACCACACATTTGTTGGACGAGATCCCTTGTCAGAAGGTCACAATCCCCACCTTCGGCAGCATGACGCTACGAACCCTCACCAACAGTTGCACAACATTTCTGCACCTGCTTTCTCATATATGGTGGATCCGCAGCGTCCACCAACCAATGAACCTTGCATATTCAGGAATTTTCATTCTTCTACTCATTGCTAATTTAAACGGGGTTTGATGCACATCATTAATGATTAGTCCATCACCTCAGAAAAATAACTGCAACTTGCTGAAGTTGAAGTGAACATGCTTCCTTTCCGTCCTGATGTTTAAAGGCAGCACCCGCGCTGAAAAGTCGGTATATCCTTGTTTTCGTGTTAAAAGGTGTTCGAACTCGCTGAACACGAAGCACACCCTAAAAATCATGAACATTGCAGAAATCCTCGTTTTCGTATCCCCCTTTCACTCATGACCAGTGGAGCGCATGCCTGTCGTTTCCACAAATGTCCGCTCATTGTAGACACTCTGAGCTCTATCTGTTTATCTAAATATGCGTTTAAGACTATTATAATCACTAGGATATCTCGCACAAAAATTTCTACCGAAAGTCTCCGCTGCACAATGGGATAGGCTGGCTGTTTTTCAAGTATCTTCTCATAAAAGTAGATTTTGTGACATATTCGCTATACATTGCCCTGCTGAAAATAGAACAACTCATCCACTTCCTCGCAATTAATGCAAATGATCCAATGCTTCGGAAGACAATTTCATGGCTATGTTTGACTTTGGGGGGCAATTTTATTCTGACTCCAGTATGCTTAAACTAGAAGCTCTCGATTAAGATGAGAAAATAGGAGTTTGTAGCCTGGACGCTGTTTTTGAAGCAGTACCAGTTCGCCATCCCCTTTCATAGCAGGACATAGAATACCTGCAAAGGGAAGAGTTGTGTAATTTACGTCTTCAACAAAATGACTCCATCTTTACATGGTCTTCTTGCAAAATGATTCATATCAGCAATTTCTTCCCTACACTTTGCAAAAGCATTAGCAGTCTTTACCTCTGCAAGGATTCTCCTAAAGAGAAGCTGGACTGGGAACGGAAACCACACAAAGGTTTTATTATTATTTATTTCGCATATCTTGTACAAGGACGGAAACCGAAGCATATGAGAAGTTAACGAAGACCGCCGTTGCCGTCCTCACCCTTCACTTACCCTAGCGAGACTCTCGCCACCTGCACTCTACAGACCGTCGCTGCAACATCCGTGGCACATTTTTCAAGGAATATTTGTAGGATCAGCACAGGGCGTTTGGCCACCGATTTTACAGATTACGATCAAGAAGCATGGCTAGACCTCGGATAATTTACCAAGTCGGAAATTCGACCATTTCCAAAGCACTCCGTTGCCGCAGTCAAAAACTGGTAGCAAATCTGTCTTCATTCAACAAAGCCGACCCTTGGGCTCAACAAAAACACTTTCCTGGTAGCGTTTCACCACAGTGATATTCATTACGACGCCATCCGAAGATTGTTCCCTGACTCAGAGCTTCTGTTTTGGCACGAGATCTGGTTCGCTGAGCTTGTACGCCCACGTAAAATAATGTTGGCACTTTTTAGGAAAAAATTTCGCCATTATTTCAACTAGGATAAGACCACATTTCATACTGGAGTTGAGAAGTCGGTGCACTCCGTGCATTCTTAGCAGTTGCGGAGGCACGGGCATCTAGGGGATTTACCTGACAAGTGCGTGCCTACGTGACTTCTCACACGGCTGCACAGCACCCACATACGGCACGCAGTTCAGCTGTATCGGTCGAGATCACGGTCCCTCACGGCACATCACGGCGGTTGCAGACGCGCACTTGTCAGGTAAATGAGCTATTTCTTGAAAAGGAATAACTTTTGGCGCACTACCTGGGAGACTTCTATGCCATACAGCCGATAAAGGTTTACTGTTGGAAGCCGCTTTAACGCTGAGTTCAGAACTGTGCGTATGCGGTTGCACAATAGGCGCCAAGCGCACCGACTTTCAGCTTCACTATCTATAAGCTTTATTTATTTATTTACTTATTTATTTATTTATTTACTTTATTTATTTATTTATTTATTTATTTATTTACTTATTTATTTAATTTATTTATTTACGCACACTGGTGCGGCACGGTCCAGTAGCGGAAAACGAAAAGGTAGAGAGAGATTCGCGCCTATAGTAGACTTTTACTGAATTTCTCAGATAAGATGGTGGTGCTGGTGAAGATAACGTTAGCTATAGCTTAAGTGGATCGCAGATTTTGTGGGCAACGCTTTACACTGATCAGCAACAGTGCCCTCATTCATGTACGGAGTCATAGGGGCAGCACGGGCAGTTCGAAAAGCGGGTATAGTGATTTCCACGCTCAGCCGGTGTGCCACAGAGCTGCTCACGCTTCCAGTGAGCCACGATTAGGGATGGCAAAAGTAGAAAATTAAAGCAGAACCACCTGATCTAAGTAAATTTCCCTCGTAGAAAAAGATTTGTGTGCGAATCTCACCATTAAGATATACAATGTTATGAAAAAAAAATGTCTTAAATAACACTGCTATGTATCATGAGGGAAAATGCGATTTTCAAATGTGGCCGAAATCCTCTGTTGATTGTTTTGAATTGGGCATCAGACATAAATGTTGTACATACTATAGATACTGGAAGACCTCATTCTGATCATTAAAACAGTTAACGAAATTCCTTTTATTGATTGTTCTTTTAAAGGTATTACTATCCTGACATGATATCGGTTCAACCGGTTTTTCGAGCGTTTTTGCTGTGCGAGTAAAGAACTCTTGCTCTAATAACGTGGAGAAGCGATTTCGTCTATCTCCTGCTTGTCTGTGAAAGACTGAGAACCCGCAGACTCTGCCGTGACTGGGTCTGAAGACCCAGTATATAGATTGCCCGTGTATATAAGGGCTGCCATTGTTTTAAAAAATTTTTGCGTATTTCTGCAGAAAATCTATTTCGAGACACAAGTGAAATTCCAGCTAAGCATACCTGTGTTTCAGCGGAACATCTTAACACATTCGCGATAACGCCCACATCTGCTTGACTGCCGAGTAGGATAGGCACAGTTTTGATATTTCTACAACGCTAAAGTGTGAATACGATTGGGTTGACCGTGGCAGCTCGTCGCACTGCACGCAGAACATCTCATTCTGAAGATAGACGTGCTAGTTCGCTGTGGCAAAGAAAATACGGCTCGGCTAATCCTGCACTGCACTTCTTTACGTTCCTTCTCTTTTTTCTTCATTTCGCTGATTTTTAGCTCGTTTTTTCAAAGGTGACGTGTTTACTGTGTACTGCATAAACGCGGG